>SOPF01029055.1:0-66817 GCA_012979155.1 Hypericum perforatum | reverse complement strand
GGAGGGAGAGCACTTCCATGGCAGTGTCTCAACTTGTGTGTTCCTTCTTCATTCTTCCTCGAAGTTGGGTTGTCTCGGAAGCTGTTATAAAGATTACCCACCAACTTGTTCTTGACATCACTCTCAGACCGAGATTGTTCCCATTCGGCACCAATACTCGGGTACTTAGGAATTGACTTCTCTCGGCACTCTCCCTTGTGTTCAGTGTTGACATATCCGTTCCTTTTACTTTGCGACGCACTGCCCGATCTTACTGGTCTGAGGGAAGCCTCCCTGTTCTGTAGATCGTGCTTCAGTGAAGTTGCTTCTTGCCTGCCTTGAAACAAAATATCAGAGTTGGCCCTTTTCATCACGTTTTCTTCAAAAGCATCAGAAGTACCATGTCTGCTGTCACGACTGGGTTGAAAATTGAGCTCATTCCTTTTTCCGATGTTGCTCTCGTTGTCAATTGGTAGCCTGCTTCCATTGTTAAAAGGTCGTTGTTTGGATGCAGCAGCATCATTCTCCCTGTTTGCAACTGAGTCTAATCTGTTAACTGACTTATACGTATCATCATTGGCATGGGAAGACCCATAAACTTTGGGTTGGTGCTGCTCCTGTAAGATGACCACGCATGAGAATAGACATCAAACACAATGCAACAAACATACATGTTTGCACCCAAAAGAACAATTGAGGAAAAAGAGAAGAAGACAGAGACCTGTGCAGATGAGGGTTTGCCCATCCTTTCTTGAAAAGTTTTAGCATCCCAAGCAATGGAGAATTCGGATGCTATATCTTGCATGAGTCGCACTTTCTTTTCCATTGTTGATGGCTTAGAAGACAGATTCTCCACAAACTATCAGTGCACAAATAGATAGTTAGGTGATGAGAGTATTAAGCCTCAAGTATAAGTTTCTCATAGTTAGGTAATAGAGACTATCACCTCCTTAGTTGCAAAAATTTCAAGGGAACTCCCATATCTCTCGTAGAATATTTGCCTCAACTCTCTTAATTCTGGCAAGTCAGAAAATCTAGATGCAGCAACCATTAAAGATGCAACAGCCTGCCTGCAGTCTTCAGGGCAGTGCCTGCGGAAGTGACAAGGAAAAAAAAAATAAAGCAAATCACACAGATTACAAGTGTTATACTTGCTGCAACTATGCAAGTTTGCCGACAATGCGACGTACAGAAAACCCGTTGCACTTCGGCTGCAGAATGCATAAAAGATGAGCCAATACTAGCTGCAGATTTCACAGGCATCATTTATTAACAAAGTTGCAGGCTATATATCATTCTGTTGTTTGCCATTTCATTAAAAAATTACATCAGGGTCATCTAATCAAAACTGGTTTACAAATACTTGCTCCAACAAATCAAACACTCCAATGAAAACAATCAAATGTACCGTAAATATAGACAAAATGTGAAACCTATCGTCTGAATTCTTGCATAAGATAACCAGAATGCATATTTTTTACCTCATCTTTTGCAGAACAGCAAGGTGCTTCAACACAAAATCGATGGAAAGCTCCACGTAATCGTAGCACGAAGACAGTGTCAACTCAGCCATAAGCCCTTCAGCCTATCATCTCACCAATTAAGCATTATCAGACCACTTCATCAAAAACATAACGAAAAGACAAGAGACAAGTTCAGCTACTAATCAGCTTCAAAGTTGATCGAAAAATCCACTGTTCCTCCATAATTAAAAGAAAATGCAACTTTAAAAAAACTTTTTTTTTAAAGAAAGTACAAATACCCGGCCGTAGGCATTAATGTCAAGGCCGTTAGAAAGGAGATCGGCCATGTCCTTCTTCAAGAACTTCAACGTCGCCTTCTTCTTCCTCCTTATCACCTCGATCCGGCTCTTCGCTTGCTTCATCAACGACTTGCTAAATAAAACACAAAAATTAAGAGAGAAAAAAAACCACCAAAATATTAAAAAAAAAATGAACAAAACACGTTTTCATCTTTCTCAGGCTCACCATTTTGCCGAGAATCCCCGGCCTAGAATGCCGTCGAGCATCTTCTCTTCTTCTTCGTCCTCTCTCTCTCTCTCTCTCTCTCTCTCTCTCTCTCTCTCTCTCTGTCCTGACACAGTCAGAGAGTTTTTTTTTTTTTGGGGTATTCTTCTAGAAGACGGGGAGGGAAGCAAAATGTGGGGGTTAGTGGTGGACAGTGGGATCGTGCTTTTTTTAGAAGAACGTTAGGAGGTGGGGGAGCGGATCCCCTGCGGCCAAGTCTACACGAAAAGCTTGCGGGATAGTGGCTGTGGCCGCTCGATTAACAGGCTTTTTCGGCGATTAGGGTGGACCCCGCATATAGCCCACCTTCACCTTCTTCAACTCAATTACTCGCTTTTGCTGAAAGAGCCGTTTCCTTAACGGTTATATTGTACTTTTTGTGGTTGTTTGGCACACAAATTACTCCTAGCAAAAGTCAATTTTCCGATTCTCGAAATATACCCATGGTATCGAAATTTTACTTTTGGAGGTTTGAGTAAAATTTTAAATCCAAGCTTTGCATAATAATTTAATACATAATGTTTTTTTTAGAATCCTAATCTATTAGATGTTAAAGCAAAGGTTCAAACCCATGACCTCTCCCCACCCCATCTCACCCAATGCCACTGGACCAAATGATCTCCCGCAATTAAATACATAATGTTAGTACCAAACTTTTGAACAAACCAACATTAATGTTTGGCATTTTCTCACCTTCTTTGACATCAACTCCTCTCTCGTCTTGCTGAGCCGGTCCTCCCTGTCTCGCATGTCCAATTTCACGTGCTTGCATGCATTACTTGTCGGCTTGACAAAATACAATTATTGTTTTGAAGTCTTTTTTCCCTTACTAGGGTTTCTAGCGCCTTCTCTAGGGTTTCTCGGTTTTCCCACATTTTAGGGTTTACTCTTCGGTTCTCAACGCAACGACTTTCCCGCATCAGGCCCTACTTCGTTCTTCGGTTTATCTGATCTTCCTAGGATGATCTGTCTCTTACATCTTGGTGTGTGTTTTTTCCGATTTGTGAAGTCTTTTGGTATGCACAAGATGCAGTTTTGAACGTACGTGATCATGGAGGAGGGCTCTCGATAGGAATATGCACGTGCGAGAGAGAGATCGTAGGGAAACTGGAATTGTTCTGGATCTCCCGGTGGACCTCAACCATGGACAGAAGGAAGAGGAAGGTCTGTGCCTCGTGGGGATGGTCTGGACAGAGAAAACCATCAATACGAAGGCTTTTTTGAACATGATGCGTACCCTGTGGCACCTTCGATATGGTTTAGATGCATCAGAGATAGGAGGGGGTCATTATCTGTTTCAGTTTAAGAACAATCAAGATGTTCAATGTGTGATGATGAATCAACCATGGCACTTAGATAGGTGTGTGATTTTGTTGGCAACAGTTCCGAAGACCCTTCAACCCTCTAGGATTCCACTTTTTTGTGCACCTTTTTGGATCCAGGTGCATGATCTCCCGCTGGGAGGATATGACATATCGGTGGCTCGTGCTATTGGTGACATAATAGGCAAGTTCCTTGCGATGGATGAGTCGGCTGAGTTACGCGGGCTATATTTACGAATTAATGTGAACCTAGATGTGCACAATGCCTTGATCACAAGTAAGAGGGTTAGGTTCAAGAATGGCACGGAGGTGGACGTTACCTTCAAGCATGAGAGGTTATAATCCTTTTGTTATGTATGTGGAGCGCTAGAGCATATTGAGCGAGATTGTGAACTGGCAGAAGAGATTAGTGAGGGTCCGCCGTAACCTGTTCATTTTGGACCTTGGCTGAGAGCCTCACCGCGCAAACTAATACTCGTTAAAGATGATGGTACTCACGGAAGAAGGGTGGTGGAAAATAACAACTTGCAGGCAAGGAAGTTGAGCAACCCAGATTCGGCGATCCTTGTACAAGGAGTTCGGGATCTTGGGGAGATGGAATCCTCATTGAGAGATATAATACTGGAGATAGAGGATCGAAGAGGGATGGGAATGTAAGAAAGTGAAAGTAACCTGGGTCAAGTGCTATTACGGAATAAAGTGGGAAGTACATTCCACCATATACACGGAAAAGGAACTCAAGCTAGAACGAAGAGATACAATAGCCCGCGACTTTGAAGGGAAACTTTACTTTGCCTCGATAGCTGTAGTCGATATACAACTGGGGATCTTTGGTAGAATGTTTAGGAGTAGAGGAGTCTAACTGGCTGAGACCACAAAATTCAGTATGAAACATTATAATCACAGATGGGTCGAATAAAAGAGAATCTGACCAAGGACGTAGAATAGCTGCAGACATAATGCTTAAAGATGGGGTTTGCACGATAGAAGAGGAGACGAGAGTGGTAATGGAGACAGAATCTAGGGGAATTACTCTACGATCTTGGAAAAAGCAAGCACGGGCTATAGGTAGACCAAATATGGGATCGAATGGGATAAAGTCTATTTCTGTGAATGGTAAAAGGAAAAGTGTGGAGTTAAGCATGGAAGTGCATCGTGTTAGTGAGAGGTCAGCCTCGGCTTCAGATGCTCTTTTGGTAGTTCCAGAGGAGGCAGTAGTCGCCAAGCAGCCCTGCCAAAAATAATGAATCAACTAAGCTATAACTGTCAAGGGTTGGGGAGCCCTCGAGCAATTCAAGAACTATGCAGGCTGGTGAGAGCCTGCCATCCCCAATTGGTGTTCTTAAGCAAAACAAAGTTGAAAAGTGAGGAGGCAGAATGGGTACGTTGGAGAATGGGATTTGAGTGTGGAATTATGGTGGATTGTACTGGTATAGGTAGAGAGCATAGTAGCGAGCTCATGCTAGCTTGGAATAGATCTTTGAATGTTGAGTTCCAGTCTTTTTCTCTACATCATATTGATGTGATTGTTCGGGAAGGGAGAATTTGGAGATTCACATGGTTCTATGGCTGGCCTGAAGGGTTGGCTAGGCATCTGTCTTAGGATCTGTTTTGCCAACTTAAAATGAGGTTGACCTTACCATGGCTATGCTGTGGTGACTTCAATGAGATCCTTTCTATAGAGGAGAAGTGTGGAGGGCGAGCTATTCCTATGTCAAGAATGGAAAGCTTTCAGATAGCCATGGAAGACTGTGGCTTGAAGGAAATTAAGCAAGGTGGTTTCGAGTTTACCTAGTGTAACGGACAAGAAAATGGGGACTACGTAGAGTGCAAACTTGATCGATGTTTAGATATTGAAGACTGGTTGAATCTATTCCCGGCTACTAGTGTTGACGCACTTAGGCACATTGGCTCTGATCACTGCCCAATAAACTGTCATATTCGGAGGACTAAGTTAGGTTGACGGGAAAGACGTTTTAGATTTGAAATGATGTGGATGCACAGCGAGGAGCTTGAGGAGCAAATACTGGACAGTTGGAATGCTGCAGGGCTAGGTGCAACACTGCCGGAGAGGATTAATACATGCGCAAACAAATTAGCAGGGTATGGATAAATATCAATAGGTTTCTGGGTTGATTTTGGAGGATGGAATGGGCTAGAATATCCATCTTGTAAATTCCATGTTTACACCGGAAAACAGTATGAGGGTTCGATCTATTCCCATCAGTTCTCGATGTCCGAATGATATTCTAAGATGGCGTCTCAATGCAAATGGAGAGTATTCAGTTTGCAGTGGATACTGGCTTGATTTCAGCGACTGGTGGTCAGGACGCTATATAGAACAAAGTAGCGCTATTCAGACGGAGCTGTGGAAGATGTGTTAGAATTTACTATGTCCGCCATGCATCAAGACATTGATTTGGCGTGCTCTTGATAACAATCTACCAGCGAGAGATAATTTACGTAGACGTGGCATGTTAGTAGATGAGGAGTGCCCTTATTGTGGATGTGAATTGGAGACGGGGATTCACTTATTCTTCAAGTGTACGTGGGCGTTGAGCATCTGGAGAGAGATCGGAGTTGATTTTAATGATACTAACATTACTACGATGGAAGACGGTTTCCTCTTTTTATTTCTTGCAGGTGACCAAATCGAAAGGAGTAGGCGAGCAACGTGCTTATGGTCGTTATGGAAGATGCGTAATCTTTTGGTATTTCAGCCTGGAGTGGAATACAACAAACGATAACTACTTGAAGAGGACTTCCGTTTCTGGCGTGAATCATTGGAGATACGACACTCGGTGGCTAGTAGGAGAGAACATCCTGACAGCTTGTGTTGGCAAAGACCAAAAACTGGGTGGGTCAAGGTAAATGTGGATGCCGGAACCTGCTCGGAGGGAGGTGGACAGGTTGGGGTTGTAATTCAGGATGATGAAGGGGCTTTTGTGATGGCAGCTGCACGGACTTTTGAAGCTATCAATCATCCTACAATACTGGAGGGTGCGGCGGTACGAATGGGCTTGGAGTTAGCAGATGTTCTGGGACTTGAGAGAGTTTGCATGAAGTCTGATTGTCTTCCAGTCGTTCAACAACTATGCAAGTCTACTAGCGACAAGAGTGACCTGGCAGTGTTACTAAAAGATTGCAGAGCCCTATTCTCCAAATTTCGTCAGATCCGAGTTTGCTATGCCCGGCGAGAAACCAACCAAGCGGCTCACGCAATGGCAAAAATGGCGATGCCGGAAAATCGTGAGACAATGATGTGTACATGGCCTCCGGATACCCTACAGGCTATCCTCGAACGTGACGGTGCTGGGTGGGGATCTACCTGACGGTCAAGCTTGAGAGTAGAGATGAGTGCTTCATAGATAATATTTATCCTTCACTTATGCAGTGCTATCGGGGGTGTTCTTTTTCCTATATCCGGTTTTTTCCCGATGCGGCGGGTTTTCTAGAATAGGTTTTTTAACGAGGCCAACGGCTGTAACTTCGTACTTGTACGAAGGGAAGGGTATGTATTAATTCGGCTCTTTGGGTTCAATCTGTCTCTTAGATAGGTTACTGCATTACGATCTTCTTCGTTTATGTTCATGGCTGTAAACTTTATTCCAATTTTCAATGAAGTTTTCTTTCCGAAAAAAAAACATTAATGTTTGGCCTGTTCACATGTTTAATTGGTCTCAGGAACAAAATATTTATTTTCAAGAACTTTCCGTTACTACTGATAGTAACATTTTTTAGACCAATCCGCTATCAGCTTAAAAAAATCAAATAACTGCTAATAAAAGTTGCAACCAAACACATTTTAAGAAATTTATCAACAACCGGTTGATTCCAGGAATAACCGGCAGACCAAACATTCCCTAATTACTATTAGCCAGTAGATAATATACGGGCAACGTGTTAGCCAAATCGTTTTGGACAAGCGTAACCGTCGTCTGACATATAAATATGCAGTAATAAATATCTAAATATTGACGAATAGCAAGTACATATTAGTAAATTTTTAGGTTGTGGCTTTCAGAAGCCTTGTATTAAGTAGTCACATACATAAAATTTAAAACAAATATATGGTAAAAGAAACTAATAAAAGATACGTTTATAAAATGATAAATGAGATACATATAGTGTACAATATCATAGGTGACATGGTATACGTACTTAGTGTTCATGGCTGTGATATTAACTACGAGAAGGAGCATGTAAGAAACAAGATATAAGAACATTTAATAAGATATTTCGAATTTGAATTATCATAAAACAACTTTATTAATAAATTTTATGTTATTTAGATCTCAACTCATTTAAATATAAATTAGTCGACTAAACAAAATAAAAAAGTTGGTTGCTGATAATGACTATTTATGATGCGGGAACCGATGATGCCGTCATTGTTTTGGTGCTAATATGTAAATATTTTGTTGGTTGATTATATTTAAATATTTATACTATACTAACAAATTAAGTAATTTTTTGAACTTATTATAATCAGCATCCAACATACACGGTAAAGTAAATTTTATACCTCGCCTGTTATATTGGTGTTATCCAACGATACTGATATATAACGATTATCATCATTAGGACTAACGTACTTGGCGTTACTGTTAGGAATTTATTACTGATATAGCCGATGAAACATTTGTAATACATTGCAACTCGGGCAACGTCTCGACACACATGTTCTAATTTCTCTAACCATATGATATGACACTCGGTAAACTCACTCGCTCGCTTAACGTTTCATGCAACATTACAATACCTCTTGCATCTCCAGTGATGCCAAGTTAATGATTTTCTCCATCGAACAAAACACAAACCATTCTATAACTCGATGGCTGTTACAGGTCAGCCAGTTTGTTTCATCAGCAAACAGCCGAAGCGACCAGATCGATGCCAACGAGAACAGACTGCGTAAAGCACTTGCAAGCACTTACGGCTCGTTTGTTTCATCATGCGCACGATTCTCTGGCTCTGGTTGCTTCATTCGCTCTTCAATTTGTCCTTCGGCGAATTCATCTTCTTCTATAGGATCATATGGCAATGGAGTTGGCAATGGTGCACTACAACGTTCCAGTGGTCGGAACACATCAGGCCTACGCGGAGCTCTCGGCAGTTCAAACTCCTGCCAAACACATTATCAATCAACACCATGAACATTTGGAGAAGGTAAATTATCATCACGCGATCACGGACAGCGCTTCGGAGGTTATACTGGAGGATCTCATAATCTTTAACATTGACAAGCCTAAGTTACGAGAACTTCCGAAAGAAAAGAGATTCAGCCACAGACCACATCCTGCTGGCAGTGTCCCGATTACTAAGCAAAGAAAGGGCGGCCTTCAACTTGACATAAAAAGGGATTAATCATTGCACATTATCAAATGCAAAACAGAACAAGACCAATCCCCAACTGCAAGAGATTAACACCAAGACACAGATTCGGGCACAAATAATTACATGTTAAACTACGCGCTGCGAATACGGGAGTCCTTATTGAAGAACAAGCAAGCTATACACTCGAAACTCCCCAATCGCCCTAAAACGCAGCTCTACGAAAACAATCCCCAGCAAAAATGCAGCAACCAAACATTTGAAACAAAAACTCCCATTGGCAATTCAAAGAAACACGCTTCTAATCTTATTTCCCTCGAGCACCAAACACGCAGTGGCCCCAAATCGAATCCCAAATCTATGCCAAAACCCTAGCCCCCTCCAACACCGATCAAAATCGAAATCAGACATTCAAAAAACAGAGACAAAGGATACAGGAGGCTTACAATAGGGGTATCGAGATAGTGGCGGTAACGCGTCACCGTCTGGAGGCTTCGCGGCGAGGATCTAAACG
Organism: Hypericum perforatum; assembly: GCA_012979155.1. Taxonomy (NCBI): domain Eukaryota; kingdom Viridiplantae; phylum Streptophyta; class Magnoliopsida; order Malpighiales; family Hypericaceae; genus Hypericum; species Hypericum perforatum. The sequence goes on along the minus strand of SOPF01029055.1, from coordinate 57,641 downwards.
GAGTCGCCGCGAGGAACGAGGTCACGTGCTTCTGCGTGGGCGGTGGGAGAGACGAGGGTTTCCAAGTGGGATTAGTTGAGAGGCACACCGGAGCCATCCTCTTTTGTTACTTATGTTAATTACTAACTGAGTGAGCAATTAGTCACTAAGCTTAATACTAATAATTGGAGGAAAGAAATAATTTCTTTTTGGGAGGGACGAAGTAGGAGATTTCTTTACGGCGGGGAAAGGATGGAGGAGGAGATGGGATTAGGATAGAAGATAAGAAGATACCGGACGAGGCTGAGGGCCGAGGGATGGCTAAACATTGGGCCAGGCCCATTTACAAAGCTCTGGATAGGATGAACCTGAGAACCAAATTCGAATCCAAAACCTAATAACCGTTCCACCCAAGTTTTAAAAAACGCGGTCCACCGGCGGTTCGACTGATTGGACTGCGAATCAGGCACAAGTCCGGGTCGTTTTTTGGGTAAAAACGGTGATCGGTCGGGCAAAATGAAATCCGATCGAATTGGATGGTTTGTTCAGAAAATCCGGTCAGACCAGATAGTTCGCTCAAAAATTTAGTGTTTTTTATTTTTTTAATTAATATTAGTTTAGATTTACCCATATACTCATATATACTTTAAAAAATTACATTAAAATATGAAAGAAAAAAATTATGATCCGACTGGTAGTTGGGCCAATCAGACCGGCTTACCCGAAGGTCAGACCCAATTCCAGATCAACCTCCCGGTCATTTTTAATAACCCTGGTTCCACCTTGTGTAGGTTTATTATTTTTCCGAGAATATAATCGAAGATTCGGAATTGTATTCACTCTCTTCTAGAGAATCATTCAAAGACCTTATTTCAATGTTCATGTTGGACTCCGGGCCCGGATTGCATTCATCATTGTGCAAATTTGGGCTCGGGCCAATTGAGCTCGAATATTGTATCGGTTAGCGAACTGGCATGATCCGTATGGATAGGCGCTAACGTCAGCGAATGGATAAGCACTATCCTAATGGATAAGCTTGAAAGTAAGCAAGCAGCTTAGTCAGCTGCTTACGTAGCTGCTGACTCAGCTGCTAGGTTTAGGCTTACAATGCGTTGAACCACGTGATGAGCCACGTGGCGATACGTGTTAGCTGTTTGTCAGCTGCTTACGTTCAGCTGCTTCCAACCCTATAAATAGGGGCTCCCCGTCAACCGTAATCAGTGCCACGTGCCACGAGCTATGAGCTACGAGCGACGAGCCATGAGCGGCCACTAGCTGGCCTAAACCGTTTACGAGTGGGCCCTGCCTTCGGGCGGGCCCAGCTCGACGGTTACGGGCGGGCCCTGCTCCCAGGCAGGCCAAGCTCGACGGTTATGGGCGGGCCCTACCCTCGGGTGGGCCCTATCGAGATAACCACTTGTGTAGGAAAATATCAGTTTAGTACTTGATATTTTCCAAGATATACGGATAGGTCCAGTCGTGGAAATCAGGCTCCCGTTCGTTTTCGTACGTGATCGGACCTCGACCAACGACTCATCAACAACATTGCAAGACCAATGGACTTCAAGACCTTTGCGGGACTGCGCTTCAACAAGTAGGTCCCATTTATTAGCTTAATTATGCGATTGATTAAGCTAGGTTTAATTATGTAATTATGTGTTAATTACATGCGAGAACCGACAATTGGTATCAGAGCATGGTTTGAATCGTGTTCTTGTACGTCGTTGATGATTTAATTTAAATTTTTTGAGTTAAAATCGCGTTACGTTTGATTAATTAGTTGATCAGATTGTAATTTGGGATTATTCGTGAAGTAATTTTGTCAATTAAGCACCAAATCAGAATTTTTTTTTCGATTTGGGCTGATTTGAATTTTTCGCGAAAACCATGGGACCATTTTGTAATTTGCCAGTCCCAAATCGCAAAACCCAACCCTAATTCCCCAGCTTTCCCCCGATTCAATCCAAACCGTATTCTGGCCAAATTCGACGTTTTTAACGTCGACGACCACCACCAATAGACTTGTTGTTGTGTTCCGAGCACATTGATGTTCGTCTCACCCCTCGACGTTGTCGGAATCGAAAGATCCAACCTTTGGAGTTTGGTACTCCGGCGAGAGGGAGAAGGGATCGGCGAAGGCAAACAGTGGCACGATAGTCGGCGATAGTGGTAGGATCGTGACCGAGAGGTCACGGCGAGTCGATCCATTGCTGTGGCGATGGACGGCTCTCCACCGTCGACAAGCTACCGTAGAAGGTGGTGCGCGGGGGTTTTGGTCGGGGGGAGAGAGAAATAGGGAAGAAAAGAGAAGGGGAAGGAATGAAATGCGAGGGGCATTTTCGGAAATTCGTGTGTTTCTGAAAATGGTTTAAATACCCGCGTGGCATTTTTCAAATTGGTCACTTTGGTTTTAAATTGAATTTTAAATTGATCCTTTCGGGGATGTTTTTAATTTAATTAGGTCTCGAATTTTGATTTAAACTCGTCTTAAGTCCTAATTCGGTACTATTTTTGTAAATTGAATTTCAAATTGGTCCTTTTGGACTGTTTTTTAATTCAATTGAGTCTCAAATCTTGATTTGAATTTGTTTTAGATCATTATTTGGTACTGATTGGATTTAATTGAATTTCAATTTTGTCTTTTTTGGACATGTTTTAATTCGATTAAATCCTAAGTTTTGATTTAAATTCGTTTTAAGTCATAATTTAGTACTACTTTGTTTTTAATTGAATAAATTTATTTTATTCGATTAAAATTCAAAAGTTTATAGATTTTTTAAAAATATGTGATTGTTTTAAAAGATCTAAATAATTTTTGGAATATGTTCTAAAAATTTCTAGACATAGCATAAATCACATGATAAATCATCGGAAGATTGAAAATTTAATTTTCAATCGTATTTTTTGGAAAATATGTGATTTGACCCAAAAAATTATTTGGCATTAGTTGCTAGATAACGATGTCTACCTGGAGTTATCCAAACATTAACACTGAGTCTTTGGGACAACGTGTAATGTATAGGCGTTTACCGCCTAGGATACCTAAGGATAACATATACATGCTAGTTGAACACATCAAATGGATTTTGGTCTTGTTCAAATGGATTTTAGACTCAAGTCCGTTCACTGTGGTGAACCTTGGAAGTCCAACCATTGTATGCTAATATGTCATCCTATTAAAGTCTAATGGAAATGATCCAAGTGTGGATCTAGATTCTTAGACTTGAACTCCAGGATACCCTTTTGGGGTTTGATGTGTGATTAGGTTTGCATTGTTTAGTGTATTTCCCTTGTACATACTCTGTTTAAGGGGAACACTTTTGTACAATAGGTTGTGTACCTTTTTCTGAGTTAGCTTGTACTTTTGTTTGTACAACCTCAGATATGTATGAAAGTTAGTAACATATTTTGTATTTGTTACTTGTGTAATTAGTTTTGTACTTATTATACAACTGTATACTTGTGTTTTTGTATGCGTGTTTACATACAATTGCACTGTATGAATAAATAAATTATGTTTATTTTATTCATGTACCACTTGAGTTTGCTATATGTGAACTTTTTATGACTTTAGTTAGAGATTAAATCTTGAATGGTAATGGGAAGCACTCTAGCGACCTACTTCGATTTCGAGACTAATCAAAGACTATATGTCATTAAAGTTGTGAGATTATAGTAAACTGGTTCATATTGCCTAAAATCAAACTTCTGATGTGTTCTTGTACTTTAAATTCCCTATAGAGATGTCAGTTTATTCTAGAGCATAAAAATCTAGTACATGTTTGAAGAACAAGAGGTTCTCGAGCTAGTACATATGATTTTATTAGAGCCTGATGTAGACAACACTGCATAACATAAGCATGATTGTCATGCCTATGCTGTTTGGATAGAAAGAACTCTGTTGCACATTTGATATTGCCGAGTTCTATGATGGACAACATCACAAGGCAATTTTGCATTTGTGAAAATGTGAAAGAGCTTTGGGATGCCCTCAAAGTAAAAGTCGATAAGCTTTCTATATCAAGATGTCATGTCTTGACAATAAGGTTTGACACCTTTCAGAAATGTCTCAAAATTACTATGAGGCAACATCTTAGGATGATGTCTGTTATAATTAGTGACATGGCTGATGCTGGTCACGTACTTAGCAATAAGTAACAGATTCAAGCTGTTATACATTCCTTGTCTCTAAGCTAGGAATAGATAAAGTTGAACTTTACTCATTTTCTAATTACCTTGAATTAGAAGAAGATCGTCTTCTTGCTATGATATCTTATCCCGAAGCTTATTTGATTAGTTTGAATAGCTCTGGGAATAAGAAAAAGAAAGAATAAGGGTTCCTAAAATCCAAAGATTGAAAATTCCGGACCCAAAGTAGATAGCTTCAGGTCTAAGAAAAAGAGACGGTTTAACATTTCTGAGGTGAAATATTATAACTGTCATAAGAAGGGATATTTTGCAAGAGATTGCAATATACTTAAGTAGGTACATTTAAACTCTGATGAGCTTAATGTATCTTCTTGCACCCTCCTTGTTGAATCACATTCTATGTGAATGATAGATTCAAGAGTAATAGACCATATAGCTAGAGATCATGGTTCATTTGTTGAATATCGACAATTGTCGACTGGAACAAAAACTATTTTGTTAGTAACAACTTGTCTGTGGATGTAAAGGGTTTGGACACTTGTAAATTGCACCCGCGAGGTTAATGTCCTCTCTTTTTACATGACATGTTGTTTGTTCCAGATATTCATTTGAACCTGATTTCTGTATCTACTTTGATGTCTTTAGGTTTTTTATTGTCATATGAGAATGACATTGTTAGGTTATATTTGGACAATGCCTATTATAGCCTTGAATAAAACCTTTTGGTACTAAGGCTAGAACTGAATTTCTATTTCAATTAGTCTACTTTGACATATATGGTCAAATGAATGTGAGGGCAACACATAGTGCATGTTACTTCATCACCTTAATTGAGGACTATTTGTGATATGGTCTGATACACCTGATTTCTCACAAGTCAGAGGCATTAAGTTGCTTCATGATATACGAGTTTTGTTGAGAATCAGAAGGATAGAAAGATAAAGGCTTTGCGAACTAATCGCGGTCGTGAATATCTTTCTGATGAATAGTAGAGCACTTTATGTTATGAAAGAAATTGAACATTAGTTGTCCATTCCTTGTACATCCCAATAGATTGGGGTTGCTGAAAGAAGGAATATAATCCTTCTTGACATGGTTAGATCTATGATGGCAGAGGCAAATTTGCCAATATGGAGATGTGCTCCTAACTGCCATATATGTTCTTAATCATGTACCATCTAAGTCTGTTACTACCATCCCTGATGAAATATGGACATATCGGTAATCCGATTTATCCTATTTTAAGCTATGGGGTATGTGTCCTACGTCTATTCTACCTCAAGTACTTTCGGTATATTAGGATCGACAGGTAGAACAAGTGTCGTTATAAGGTATTTTGAAATATCTAAAAGATACAAGTTCATATGTGAACTGGACAATGGACAAGTAACAGAATTTGAATCATATAATGTCATTTTTTGGAGAATGAATTTCTTAGATTGAGAAAGGTTAGTGAAAACCTTGATCTCTATGAAATAGTTGAGCTAGAGCATTTTGGACCTCTTCTTCCGAGTGGGAGAATTGAGACAGAAAGTTGTGATTTTCTATCTCAACATGGTCCGGAAGAAAGTTCATCTTAATCCTGAAAGGCTTATAGTTCCCTATTCCAGTGGGAGTGCGGAACTTCTGCCTAGTATTAGTACGATTCCTGGATATTTATCAGAATCAGGAATTTCGTAGGTCTAGTAGAACTAGTATACCACACTGACGATGTAATATCGAAGGTGAGGATAATGCGTACTTGGTGATTCGAGTAAAGTTCTACTGACCATACTTCAGGATGTAGATGAGTCCAAAAATGTTTCTGGTGCTCTGTCATCTCCACAAAAGGTTGAGTAGATTAATGTGATAGAGGAAGAAATGTCTTCCGTGACCAGGAATCAGGTTTAGAATCTGGTTGATGTACCTAAGGATGTATGACTATTGAGAATAAATGGATTCTTATAGTGAAGTGCAATGCAGATGGCAGTGTCAGAAGATACAAAGCTTGTCTGGTTGCATAGAGATTCAAGCGATAGACATGAATTGTCTATGAGAAGACTTTTGCTGCTGTTGTTTGATTTACGTCCATTAGGGTCATTTTGGCTATAATTGCTAACATGAATCTAGAATTACATCATATGGATGTTAAGATTACTTTTCTCTTTGGAGAATTGGATGAAGAAATCTGTGTGATTCAGTGTGAGGGCTACATCCAAAAAGGCTGCAAACAAAAGGTTTGCAAATTGAATAGTTCAATTTATGGCCTTAAGCAATCGTCTAGATAGTGGTATGTTCATTTTCATAATACTATCATTGGCCATGATTATATTATGATAGATGAAGACCACTGTATGTATGTTAAGCGATCAGGTAAGATATTTGTCATCATCACTTTGTATGTTGATGACATACTCTTGGCAGTAAATGACATAGGCCTACTTGTCAAAATCAAAGTTTGATTTTCTTCCAATTTTGATGAGATAGACATGGATAAAGCTGATTACATACTCGAAGTTATAATTTCGAGGAATCGTTCGAAAAGGACAATGTCTCCTTCACAAGAGATATCTGTTCGTAAAGTAGTAGAACGTTTCAATTGTGATCATAGTAATCCAAAGTATATCCTATTAGTATATGGTCATAATTTGAGTAAGGTTTTGTGTCTAACTACGACTAAACAAATAGGGAATATGGAAATGATTCCCTGTGCCAATGCAGTTAGTTGTCTTCTGTACGCAACCTGATATTTACTGTGCTATGTGCATTGTAAGTAGATATCAATAAAATTTAGGCTATGCTCACTAGAAAGCTGTCAAGGAAATTTTAAAGTATTTGAATGCTATTACAGAATACTCGTTGTGAGTATTCTGTGACAATCAAATCGCTGTAGCCTATGCAAAGAATCTATGTTTCCATTGCAGGGTTAAGCGTAGAGTTACTAAATTTCATTAGAAATTTAGAAAACTCTAAAAGATTGTGTATGAAACATATATCTATGTGTGATATGGTTGTAGACGTTATGACCAAAGCATTATATCAAAAAGTGTTTGAGAAATGTGTAAAGTCATTAGTTTACTACAGTTTCAGTTATAAATAAGAAGTTTTGTTTTTGGCAATATAAACACCTTGTGTATCATGTCAGACAGAAAAGTAGCCCACTCACACGGGTGTTTACCTCAGTGGGAGTCAAATGTGTTGATTCTTGATTGAGTTGAGGCAGCTGTTGGATATTTTAGATGTGCAATATCCTACGGCGATAATGCCGTCTTGCTATGAGAGCAAGATTTGTATTGGAGTACAAGTAATGAGTTACTGTATTTGGATTTTTTTGTAATCCATATGATAAGAATAAGTAAAACTTATCATACCGTCTGTCTTAAAGCCTAGAGTTAAGCTGTGGCTATGACTCAAGTATGGTGTTGATTGACATGTATTCCTATTAGTTGGAATTTACACCATAACACGAGAATATGTATCTTGTGTGCTGTTCGACCATCGGATGGGATAATAATGTTCATTGATTTCACTATCCCTAGTGTGAGACCGCATTTCGAGAACTGTAGGTTCCCGATATATACCCTTAAGATCCTAAACATATTCTGGAAGTGTGATTTAGTGCTGCTATCTTAGTTAGTTCATGAAGAGGTTATGACATATTGATTCGACCTGGAAGGACTAATTAGAAAAGCGGCTAAATCATTATGGAAAGAATATTGTTAAGGGAGAAGGAACTATGTCCATCATATTTCGAGGTTCGTTGTTCAGGTATACCAGTTGTATTGAAAAGTACAATAGTGAACACGAATAAAAAAATTGTTTGAAATCATTGTGTGAACAATGGAATGTGATATGAGTCCTGGGGTAAAAGCACACTTTATTATATGTGAGATGTCGAGATGCTACTATTCAGCTCGCTCGTATGTCAGTGCTTCTGAATTTTAGCTCAACGGACTCGACGTGTGCTGGTCGCACGACCGCCTATATAAAAACCGTTATTTGTATATTATTGACTGTGGTCAATAATGAATGAGTGTAAATTTTAGTCATAGGCCCAAATTTCATCCATTGTCAATTGTGATTAATGATGAATGAGTGGGAGATTGTTGGACTCCGGGTCCGGATTGCATTCATCATTGTGCAAATTTGGGCTCGGGCCAATTGGGCTCGAATATTGTATCGGTTAGCGAACCGGCATTATCCGTATAGATAGGCGCTGATGTCAGCGAATGGATAAGCACTATCCTAATGGATAAGCTTGAAAGTAAGCAAGCAGCTTAGTCAGCTGCTTACGTAGCTGCTGACTCAGCTGCTAGGTTTAGGCTTGCAATGCGTTGAACCACGTGATGAGCCACGTGGCGATACGTGTTAGCTGTTTGTCAGCTGCTTACGTTCAGCTGCTTCCAACCCTATAAATAGGGGCTCCCCGTCAACCGTAATCAGTGCCACGTGCCACGAGCTACGAGCTACGGGCGACGAGCCACGAGCGGCCACTAGCTGGCCTAAACTGTTTACGAGCGGGCTCTGCCTTCGGGCAGGCCCAGCTCGACGGTTTATGAGCGGGCCCTGCCCTCGGGCGGGCCCAGCTCGACGGTTACGGGCGGGCCCTGCTCTCGGGCAGGCCAAGCTCGACGGTTATGGGCGGGCCCTACCCTCGGGTGGGCCCTGTCGAGATAACCACTTGTGTAGGAAAATATCAGTTTAGTACTTGCTATTTTCCAAGATATACGGATAGGTCCAGTCGTGGAAATCAGGCTCCGGTTCGTTTTTGTAACGTGATCGAACCTCGACCAACGACTCATCAATAACGTTGCAAGACCAATGGACTTCAAGACCTGTGCGGGACTGCGCTTCAACAAGTAGGTCCCATTTATTAGCTTAATTATGCGATTGATTAAGCTAGGTTTAATTATGTAATTATGTGTTAATTACATGCGAGAACCGACAGTTCAAAATCCAGAACCGTGGAAAAAATTTCCCATCTGATCCAACTTCCATTAATTCAGTTTTAAATGTTCATATTCCAATTGGTTTAGTGTTCCAACAAAATTTACAGATAGATCTAACTTTCTGTGACATTAATTCGTTGTAAATGGAAAGAGTGTTATGGAAGATAATAACTTTTCTTGTTCTCCGTTTGTAACCGCTGCGCGGTTAAGGAGTATGTACTGATTGAGCCTTTCTCTTAGCAGCGCGCTTTCTGACAAGCAGAGCAGCGGACCTTGCTGATCTGCCATCCTCCTCTTCGCTGTCGAGCACAATTGCCGATTCGACAGCTACTGGTTCCGCTTGTGCTTGTTCATTCTCTCCGGAAGCTTTCACATTATGATTGTGGTCTAGTTGGAGTTTCTTGGGTGCATCAGCTGGGTGATGCTGGCTGTTATTGTCATTGGACAGTTGCAATGCCGACAGGGGACCCAGAGAAACTTGCCGGCCTGCTTCAACGTTCTTTTCGGTTGAAAAGATTGAAACCGGAACAGAGTTCTCCTTGTCACACTTTGCTGGTCTCTGCAGTTTGCCCTTCAATCCAAGTGAGAGTTTCTTACGAGACACATGTGTCTTACTAACCATTAAATCTGGGGCCTGAGTTCCTGCTCCAACAACAGAATTATTGGGAGACTGAGCCTTTGTTACCACATACTTCGAGGACTCGGAAGCTGATAGATCACAGATTGTAATTGCTTCTTTCTCATAAGTTCCCCTTTGGCATTGATTAAAAGGTTCCAGGGGTGTTCTGTCCCTAAGCTGTCCCTGATTCTCCGGACATATGGCTTTGATGCGACTCACCATCTCACAAGCATTTTGATCAAGATCAGCTTGATGGTCATCAAGCTGCTCTGGTGATAGGCCCCAGTTAGCCGCAAATGCTGCTTGAGCAGTGCTGAGTGTCTCTGAAGATTTGGATTCTATGCTCCCCATTTTATGGTCATGTTTTTTATGTATGTGAACAGATGGTCCAAGAGATAATTTCTTTCCAGATCCATACTGATTCTTCCATCTCGGGCCATAGTTGATTGTGCAATTTGACTCTCTGCTAGAAGCTTCAGCTTCCGTCAAATTTTCAGAACGCTCCTCTCTGTTCTTCTCCATTTTACTAGTCGAGCATGAAGATTCCAATGACAGTTTATTGTTGACTCCATTTGGTTTTGCTGGGGCTACATTAAAATCTGAAACGTCTTTCTTTTGCCCCGTACTTGACCCTCCAAGTTCCATCTTCAACAAGAACAACAAGAGTCAGTTATCAAACAGTTCATGTGAACAAAAAAAAGGAGATAGTTATCTTCTGAAAGTACCGATATTCTGAAATCGGACGGCATGGGGTGAATGCTGGTATTCTGCTGATTCGATACAGGTTTGGCATATTTCTCAGTCATAGCTTTGGCTTTCTGGTCGAAAGCCTGCCTGTTGTATTTGTACTCTCGACTCTGCAAATCAACCAAATCAGACTCGTCACAAACTAAATCCCGAAGATTTGAGAGTAATTCACATCTAACAATGAACTTGGCTACTCACTGCATCACACATCAGTCCATCATCGGGATTTGGTTCACTCAGTAGCAATCCTATGCTGGTTATGACAGTTGAAATGTTCAACGATGGTTGCCATGCACCCTGGCACGACAAAAAACAAGCTGCTTATTCTGAGAAAGGAGCACAAAGTCTATGCATAACATAGGTCAGAAATAGCTTTCCAATTAATCCTAAAGTCTCTCATATGCACGTCTCTTATTTCCTTAATTTTTTTACGTCATGCCTAAAGACTCTCACAACTACTATATCGCAATGTTTACACTCTCGCCAGTAGCTTGAATGTTATCAACAGTACGGACAAACAACTCAATCAATGACCAAAACCATTCTCCTATTTCAGCTTGGCATTCTAACCGAAATCCCCAAAGATCACAAGTTCATACATATAAAGAGATGCAGAATTTGAAATGCCTAACAATGCAACTCTGCGAGATGCTCAAACGTTGCAATGTTGAAAATCCCACATCGGAAGTGGCAAGTGTGTTGGTTCTATTTAAATGTGTGGATGATCTAGCTATTCACTATCTTAAGCTTCATGGTACAATATGAAAATTCATATATGGTAGCAGAGCAGGTTGATCCAGAACCCATTGTAGTTCTCCCACGACCCCCATTTCTGGTGCGTTGGTGATGGAAATTCTAACACTCAGCAACAACAACTAAAATGGCGCAAATTCACAAGATCATTGACTAATTAGGAACCACCCACCACATCGACCACAAAGTCAACTAAAATAGCATAAATTCCATCCTAGAAGCTTTCTATTACGGTTATACAATCAATCAAGTTAATAATTAGGGTTTAGGGGAAACGACCTTGGGAGGGAGATTGAGGATGTCGAGGCAAATGCGGCCACCAGTGTCGATGTTGGGATGATAGATCGGAGTGGCGAAGTTGACGATGGGAGGGTGGAAGGGGTACCTCTCCGGAATCTGAATCCTCAGCTCGAACACTCCCTTGGCGTAAACGCTCCCTTCCGGCCCTTCCATTTCTGCAAAACACAAAACGGTTACAGACGAGACAAGAAAAAACCCTAATTGGTTGGGGGAAGGGGAATGAGAGAGGGGTACTTACGGACGTGGAGGGAGGAGAGGTCGTCGGAGCCGGAAGAGAGGAAGGGGAAGGAGGCTCCCGGCGGGGGGTCGGTTAGGAGTAGCTTCACCTCCTTCTGCATTCGCAGGTTGAGCCTCGCCGCGTGCGCCATCTGAAATCTTTCTTCTTCTCTTTTCAAAATTTTTGGCGGAATAAAAGACGCGCCTTTGGTGATACTAGTCGTGCGACTAGTGGGCCTTCTATTGGGCTGGGCTAACCACAGGCTTGTCTTGTTCGGCCTGTTATATTTTTGTGCTGGATTTTTTTCACAATTAATAATTCATTTTTTTTTTTTGGTCAAGAATCATTCTGTTATCTTTAAAATTTTTATACATTTTTTTTAAAAGGGTAGACACTTCTAAATTGAAGTCATATGGTTGTCTTTTTTTTTACCAAAGTACATTTCGTTTACCAGTACAACAAATAAATGATTTGAAGGCAATCCTTTTTAATTTGGTATCTTTTACATCCTTTAATTTGCGCTGGGCCAACTACAGGCTTGTCTTGTTCGGCCCGTTATATTTTTGTGCTGGATTTTTTTCTACATTTAATAATTCAATTTTTTTTGGGGTTCAAGAATCATTCTGTTATCTTTGAAATTTCTATGCATAGAAAACTTTTGAGAAGGTAGACACTTTTAGATTGGAGTCATATTCTTGTCTTTTTTACAAAAGTACATTTTAGTACAACGTATAAATGATTTGAAAAAAGTCCTTTTTTATTTTGGTATCTTTTTATATTACAAATTTGCGATTTGAGCTGAGCAGTACATGTAGTTATAACTTTCCTCAAATCTTTTAGCCCTTGTCTTTTTTAATTTGATATCTTCTGATACTATAAATTTGCCAACTGCAAAATAACAATTTGTTATATGTTACACGGTACAATGAGATGTATACACCGTTGTGTTCGAGCAGCCAATACTGTTATTTTTTTCGTTATAACAGAGGGAAATCCAGTCTGAAGAGACTCTTGACCAAAGTCACTTGAGCCCAAATCGATATCTTTGTCGCCCTTTACACTTGTAAAGTCTAAACCACAAGTTCAACACAAGATGAAGAATATGGTGGGAATGGAGTCACAAGCGACACTTGTCTGCACTCCAAACAGCCAACTATTTCCCCCATCATTTTTTTTTTTTGGTTTTGATAGATATAGGTCCTATTACCTAATTGGCTCTCCTTCAGGCATCGTGCTCTCTCCATCAAGTAGAAAGCTTATTTCGATACTGTAACAGGTCCCAAAAGCTACTTTGGGCCCCAATCGACTATAACGTGCCACCTTGCCCATTTGTAATGGGCCAACAATAAAATCGTTACTGTAGAAAGAATAACTAATAACTGGAACATCGGCACATGGCATGAGATGGAACATTTCACTAGTCCAAAATGATAGTGGAAAGAGTGATTAAGATATTTGGATTTTAAAAAAACTCCGCTGACAAAGATGATAATTGTGGAAAGAATGATACCTATAGTTCCAATTTTTGAACAAATAACAATGTTAAATAATTGTTAAATTTTTTTTATCACTTTTTAAAGATACTAATCACTTCCAATTTATATTAGTCAATTAATATGTTGGTGTATATATATATATATGTGTGTGTGTGTGTTTTGCGCGCGCGCTTGTGTGTGTCGATGTGTGTGTGCGCGCTCTCTTTTTCTAAGATTCAAAAGTCGGGCCAAGAAACAGAATATTCTTTGTTTTAAAAGGTATTTCCCCTTTGATTCCTTTTTTTATCGCGATAATAGCATTTAGAAACAATTGAGACCGGGGACCTATCCTAATAATTATCTCCAAAAAGCTCCTAGACATTCATCTATGAAATATCTTTTAAGAGAATGAAAAATGGACACAAAAATTACCTGAAATTTAAAAAATTGAAATTAAAACAGAAAATCTTAGCAAACCTTAAACAAACTGGATGAATATTACTTTCAGGGTTAAAAAAATGTGTGAATAAATTTGAATTTTCAGGTCTCATAACCAACCCAGGTCACTTAGTTACGAGCAAATAATTTGGACAAAAATCATTCTTTGTTTCTGTTTTCTCCTTATGGCACGTTCATAGATTCACGGGTATCGATAACACTGGACACGTACCTTGTCCCTATATATGGACAAGGTTAATTTGGTAAAATCACTAATCTACTAATTTGGTTAATTTTTTCTCTCTCCATTAATTGTTTGTAACCACCCACCCACCTAATTTGGATTTAAAATCGTAACCATTCACTTGATTTGTCTCTCCCATTAATTACATACTTTCTCGCTCTAATTAATAATATATTTTTTTAAAATCTTAATACTAACTGTCATTAGTTCTAATCACTAGTAACTAATTTTATATATTTTCTCTTCTCGAATACGCTTTCTTCGGTAACCTTCTGACTTGCTTGTTTGGTTTCTCAAGTTACTAGTTTAATGTTCTACATTACTCGTTTCATATCCTACTTTACTGGTTTGGTTTCCTATGTTAGTGGTTTAAAATCCTATGTTACTGATTTAAAGTTCTCCGTTACTGGTTTAATGTCCAATATTACTAGTTTAATGTCCTACTTTACTGGTTTGGTTTCTTAGGTTACTAGTTTGGTGTCCCATGTTACTGGTTTAGTGGCTCACGTTACTAGTTTAATATCACACGTTACTGGTTTAAAGTCCAATGTTAATAGTTTAATGTCCTATATTACTGGTTTAGTTTCCTACATTATGATGGACAGTTTTTTGATTTTTAGAAAATGTGGATGGAGGAGGAAAAGGTGAATAGTTTTTTGTTAATTCCTTTTTTGATAACTAATTAATTTATTTAAATTTTAAAATTCCCTAAAAGGGATAATTAATTAATAATTTGTCCAAAAAGAAAGAACCAACTACTGAGTTTTTTAATTTTGGGCAAAAGTCGTAAATGTTCTTGGTGATTAATAGCCATTGGATCAATTTTTTTTTAATATATTCTGATCCAATAGCCGAGATGGTTGTCCGTAGGGACAACCTCTCTTTAGTTCCCACCTAATCCAATTTCTAGAGTCACAAAGGAGAAATTGCATTTTAAGACTCTTAATTATGAGCAAATAAGTTGGATGAATCCATTTTTTTGGAAGAAGAAAAACGAGAGACTTAGAATGATTTCTGCGCCTAGTTGGCCGAGATGAAATTATTCTCTTACGACGTGGCAACGCTGCATCTGCAATTCCATTATACGCGTAAAAATGATGAGATTGTTGTGAAAATAACCGAAATAATTCCATTTTTTTATTTTTTTCAAAAGTCATCTTTTTTCTCTCTTTCCTCTTCCTCCCTCTCCGGTAAAATCTAAACCATAACTTTTAAACCTTAAATCATATTCTAACAGATAGATATTATGATAGAATATTGATAACCCTCTAAAATATAAAGATAATGTATAAGTTTATTTTTGACTATTATAATAATTATTAATTTTTTTTGAGAATCTTAATTTATTACAATTGCGAGGGTCGAATCCTCGATTTCACCCCACCCCACCTCACCCCACCCCACCCAAATGCCGCTGAACCAAATATTAATTACTTTGCAAATACCAATACGTAATCTATTGTGATTTTTCAATGATTATTCGGATTACCCATGCTCGATCAAGTAATTAACCCAAGATCACTCATATCCGCCGACATGGGTCCCGCAAAGAACCTCAAAAATCAACGTGACGGGTCCCAAGCATACCATGCACCTGTAAGAGCTTTCACTCAAATGTCGTCTTTCGTTCCAATAACGAGTAACATTTCGAAGTCGGCTAGCCGTCAAATATGTTATAGTCATTAATTAATCTGGTTGGCGATTTCTTGATGATTCTAATTCACATGCACATTTATTCATTAACTTACCTCGAATTATTGATACGAAATAACTTCATTGGTGGACAATGCCCCATTTTGGAGGTTGCACACAGTTTAAGAAGCAGGGACTCTTTCAAGAGTTGTCCGAGTAGTTAAACAAGCTTAGACCTTCATAAATTACATACAACCTCACTAGAAGATTTTCTTGATGTCCAATTCCTACCAACCAGTGGTTGAACTCAAGAATTCAGGCTTTAAAAAAATTAAGCTTGGAAATTACCATTTATCTAGTTACGAGGGTGAATAAGATCGTTAATAAGTGTGAGATATTTATTCGTTACCTTAAATTTTGAGTTTAATACTAAAATTAAAAAAAAATATCATATCAATTGTTGATGCAAAACATGTGTTCATTTATCCATTATTGTAGCCCCACACAATCACCATGTAAACAATTCAACGAACGTCGTTTAAGAGGGTGCGTGAGAGTCACGACATGCAAGTGTAACAAAGTACACCAAATATACAGTCTATACAATGAACCACTTAAAGCTTGTAACATGAATCATGTTCAAGACAATGCAAAGGCCTTATTATTTATGGAGGGGAGCTTAGTGAAAATGTTATTCATTTTGTGGAAGGGAGAAGCATCGAACTAACTCAAACAAATCAATGAAATTGCATTCCTTATGGATATTTATGCAAAAGCCGTGAGCGTGTCTAAGTTTCCACGCAACAATAATTCAACAATGATTCGAATTATTTGTGGTATTTCGACCCTCCTTAAGGACATAGAACTTTGGAATTTATCGTCATTAGAGTTGTTTGTCTTGCTCCTTATTTAGAATTTGATTGTTAGATAGTTTTTATCTTGTAGCTAACTACTTTGATATGTTCTACAATGTGCTAATTGGTGAGGTTGTTATTATGGTGTAACTAACCGAAGAGATTTTCAAGAAGTAATCAAACTTTACTTATTAAGAAATTGTTACTATTAGGTGATTTTGATATAATCGTTTTATATACCACAATATCTTTACAAAGAGTAATTATATTGGAGATATAAAAATATTCTACTTATATAAAAAAGCAATGTAACAAAAATACCAGAAAATGTAACTACGTTTCAAGGCTTGGAAGTTTTTTCCTCATAACCAAGACAATATTTTTGTTTTTTAAAGGTAAAATTTCACCCCTAATTATTTTTAGTTGAATATTAAATTTAGCTAATTGGATCTAAATTTTTAGGATTTCAGATGATTTTTTATTTTATTCTCCTATGAAGTAAAGTTTTTCCTTTTCACATAATACGAAATTTGAACCACCGACCTCTTAAAAAAAAGTATGATTCGTTATTATCTTAAGTAACGGATTATTTTACCCTTGCTTATACCTACAATATTCTTGTTCTTGAACCTGCTACGACCTATGTAATGCTTCACTTTGTACTATGGATGAGGAAATGCATATTATCATGAAATATCCAGGATCCATGATGATGATGACAGTTGGTGAAAGAGGACAAAGTTCCCATTGACCAAAACTTAACCTACTCAACCAATTTTAAAACGGGTAGTTGGAGAATTAAGTGCACAAACATTTGATTTGATGAAGCAATTGTGACCTCCTAGATGGTAAAGTTGGGAAACAAATCTCACAAGATTTGAAATCACGTTTATAGCAAAAAAAAAATGGGAGATTTTCATTGGCAGAGTTTCGGCAAGTTGAAATTAAGATTCCCTATTGGGGAAACTGCCAATTCGGCTTCGCTGTCAAGCTAAATTAGGCTAAAAGATGTTGTTGAATATTAATTCGTTATTTTTTTAATTAGGTCCTTTTGGTGGCTGGGATCCGATACAAAATAAGTTAATAAATTTAGGCCAATAGATGTTGAAGTCTTTATCTCCAAAATTTATACTAAATAAGTTAACTAATTTTAAATTCGAATGTATGATATTTAATTATTTATTTCTTATAGTTTTAAGATTTTATATGCTCAAAGTGTGCATTACACTTAAGGGACCTTACTTACGTGTTTAACCTTGCTTAATTTTTTTGATAAACTATAACCTTGCCTATGAACCAAGTGATTATGAACCTTTTTTAAAAAATCCTCCCTCCCCCTTCTTCTGAAAAAAAAAAGGGGATCATGAACTACACAAACAAATCCGGTTAGGAGAACAATATTTTTTATAATAGGTAAATTTTTTTTCGTACTTCGAATTTAAACTCAGTATTTTCCCTATACCCTTATATTATATTATTAGAGTAATTATTAAAGTAGGTTACTTATCAAATATTTTGATAATACCGTACCATGCTACTTATAAAAAGAAGTTATCATGCTCACTGCCGTGTATACCATACAACAGAAAGTAGTTTAACAGATTCGCACAAAAGTGGAAGAACGGACAAGCTCAATTGAGGAAATAACTAGGTTTTTTTTTCATATGTATTTTTTTGTGGAAATTTTTCTTATGTATTTGATACTAAAATTTACATCTGCGGTAAGTGTTGACCACCAGTATCTTCAGAGTTTTAAGCCTTGATTTCTGCGTAGGATTTGCCATGTATTTTGGTATAAATGGCTTGGATTTTTATTGTAACTCGGATCACTCCCAAAATATTCATGTAGGTGTAAAACTTTCAATATTTTTTTATCTTTTATAATTCTTTTCACTTTCCTATGCCATCTCCTTTAAACCATTTGTCTTGTTCAATTTTGACGAGTTATTTTTTTCAATATATTCTTATTTACTAAAAGAGCCTGGTGTTAAAATTGTATGATACATGCAATAGCAACCTTAATAAAACTTTATCCAGGTAAAACCATGTGGAAACATTCGGTAAAGAAAGAAAATCAACGTTGCTGATATACATGTTTATTTAACATCTGAAATCTTCCCAAATGGAAATTCCGAGACTCCTATATGGTTACCAATCTAGATGGAGCAATGTTGGGCTGAATGTCCAAATTGTTGAGATAACCATTTTGACATAACCAAATTATTTTTACAATGAATTTTGTTTTTTTAAACTATAAAACCTAAATATAACGAAGTTATTTGTTTATAGTAAATCACTATCAGACTCTACTTGGCATCTTTTGTCTCGATTTGATAGCCGCCAATCTCCAGGCGCCACTTGCCAATATTTAACGGGATCATAGCTGAGAAATCTATACACAATTCGGGCGAATGAGAGATCGACAACCATTAGATCTGGTATGGGATTCTAAGCATAAACATTTGACTAAACGACCCTGGGTTGCTATTTTTAGCGGACGACGTCAAGAGTTGAGGATCGGACCAATCACTGTCTTCCCTAAAGTAAACTAAAAATTTCTATAATTGTAGTCTAAATGTGTGGCCATGAAATCAGAAAAGGAAGGGCCAGCCACTTAAAAATTGGAAACCATAAACAAATTGGACAATCGAGGAAGGGGGTTGGATTAGTTATTTCATGAGAGCCAATCATAGACAAGTACTTAGATTAATAAATGAAAAAGTTGTTCTAACATAAGTAAGAGGTA
Organism: Hypericum perforatum; assembly: GCA_012979155.1. Taxonomy (NCBI): domain Eukaryota; kingdom Viridiplantae; phylum Streptophyta; class Magnoliopsida; order Malpighiales; family Hypericaceae; genus Hypericum; species Hypericum perforatum. Next base: position 38,560 of record SOPF01029055.1, on the reverse strand, counting down.
TAGCTTTGAATTTTTTTGAAACGCATCAATATTAATACTTATTTAGACTTGCAAAATTCCTAAATTTTAAGGTCTCAGAATCTTGATTATTTGACACAGTGATATTCAAATATTAATTTGTTTAACAAAAAGTATATTATTTCAGCCAATCGGCTGCTGACAGCCATAGAATTGGAAAGTGTAAATTTGCTCCCCAGGTCCCTAACACCCACTTGCCCAACACGTAGTTTTCCTGTCTTTATGCGCCAACGCACGAGTACCCCTTGGCCCAAAAAGTAAAGCAGAGAGCAAATCGGATTCCCAGAAACCGAATCTTGGCCGCTGTTTTTGGCCCCCTCCCTTATTTTTGTTAAATTTTATAAGGGAAAGTACTCTCAAGTACCTTATGATTTTATAGATTATTATTTGGATCCTATAGTTTCGAAATCGTAAAATAAGTACAACTCATTTTAATTTTTATCACTGACCAATCGGTTTACAATTTCTGGATAAACGATATCGTTATGACGTCTACTTGTTAGTGATCGAAATCAGTGACGTGTGAAAGGATAAATTATTAAATTAATACATGATTTTTTTTATTTTTTAAAACCCTTTTCTCCTTTCCTCATCATTAGTCCCCCTTCCTTCTCTTTTTCCTCTCTCTCTCCTCCTCTTGTTCTTCTTCATCCCCACCTTCCTTATCCTCCTTCTCACTCTCTCTCATCTTCCTCTTCCTCCCCTTCTCTTCCGTAAAATTGCTCTTCACCAAAGGTATGCTTCCAATTTCTCCTCCTTTTTATCTTCTCGTCTCTTCTCCTCTGCTTCTTGAACAGGGGAAAATCCGTTACATAAGGATAAAAAAAATCAACCAAAAAAAGAGGTTGTTGTCATAGTCAGGTGGAGGAGCAGGGAACAATGGTGATAAGAAGGGGATAACGGCGATCACCCTGCACGTGTTCCTCCTTAGAAAATCAAAATCTATCATCACCCACACTAGTCTTCTTCTTCTCTTCCCATGTCGGCCAACTCCGTACTCTCCCATCGTCTGACGACTCCCCCGACTAGGTATCTCCTACCTCCCCCCCTCAAAGACCACTCTACGCCCTAAACCCTTTGAACCCAATTTGCCTTTCAAGATGTGCGGCTTAGGAGGGCTCCAAGATTAGGTTTTTAGGTTTGAACATTATAAAGTTTAAATTTTTTTCAAAACATGATTAAGGCTTTAATGGGGCATTCAAATTTCTAGGGAAGGAGTGTTTTTCGGGTGCCTACTTTCTTTGTTTGGTTGGCTGTTAATTGTTGAGATTTTACACATATCAACTATTGAGGTGATTGGGTAATTTGGTACTAAAAAGAAATTAAATTTTTTGTACTAATTTGATAATTTACCCACCGTCACATCGTCATTGAGTAATCTTAGTTTAAGCCATGTGACAGTCCATGTCGATTGCAAAACAACGTTGTTTGCCAAAAAAATCTCTAACCAGACATCGGGACAGGTCCGTAACAAAAATTGAAATAAGTTAGATTTATTTTACGATTTTGAAATCACATGGTACTCAAATAATAATCAGTGAAACTACAGGGTACCTAAGTATATTTTATCCAATTTTTTATTCTCTAAACTTGTATCAAATTGCACCACATCCAAACGTGAACTAATTAATTTAGCCGATGTAACACGTATGCGTAATTTATTATATCATAATCAATGTACATAAACTCAAATTTATTAGTTTGAAAATTTGGTATGGAATGCATTAGTACACCTAGCAGTACCATGTGTTTTTAAGGAAAAAAAAACCCAAGAACACTCACTTCCATTTTCTTTATTTATAACCCCACACCCTCGTGAAACAATTATTAGGCTACTAAAATCCACGACCCCATTACTCTCCATCTCTCCCAACCACATCCCCAACGCCCCCGCCTCTCTTCTATAGGATAAGGAAATTTTCATGTCATGGAAGGTCTAATAAACTCCTCCATTAATTACAACAACATCCACAACAATAATCTTATTATTTCCGGTGCTACCAATAATAATAATATGAATAATGTCCATAGCAGCTGTAGTAACATTATATCCCCCTTCGTTATGAAAACCTACCAGATGGTCAACGACCCGGCCACCGACGGGCTCATCGCTTGGGGTAAGGACAGTAACAGCTTCATCGTCGTCGACCCTCTCGAATTCTCCCGACAGATTCTGCCTATCTACTTCAAGCACAACAACTTTTCCAGCTTCGTCCGACAATTGAATACCTATGTCAGTCTCTCTCACATGTTTGGTAATCCGATACGAACCAATTTATTGTCTTAAGATTTTTAACGGGTGTTTTTAAATGTTGTGTAGGGTTTCAAGAAGGTGGATCCGGACAGGTGGGAGTTCGCGAGCGAGTGGTTCCTGAGAGGGCAGAAGCAACTGCTTAGGAACATAACGAGGAGGAAGCAAGCGAAGCAGCAGCAGCAGACGGCTTCGTCGTCTTCGTCGAGCAGTTACTCTAAGTTGGAGGAGGTTGACGAGGAGGAGCTGATGATGGAGATAGCGAGGCTGAGGGAGGAGCAGGTTGCGCTGGAGAAGGAGCTCGAATCGATGAGCAAGCGACTCGAGGCCACGGAGAGAAGGCCCCAACAGATGATGGCTTTCCTCTGCAAGGTCATCGAGGACCCCGACCTCTTACCACGTATGGTGCTCGAGAAGGACATGGCCAGGAGGCGTGTCTCGGGAGGAGACAATAAGAGGAAGGTTGCGGGAGTTTCGAACATCTCCGCTCCCTCCAATTCCTCCTCCTCGGGGTTTGGGAACTCTTCGAATTCTATCAAATCCGAGGAGGAGGATGATGGGATCGGTGGGGCAGTTTTGTATCCCGTCCGCCGGGCACAAAGTTTTGGGTTAGATATGGAGACGTGGAATAGTCAATCCGCGCCCGAGGCCAGGTGGCCAAGGCTACAACAACATCACCAACCGCAGCAGTTTTGTTATAGTTACAATAGTGGTTCTGCGGATGTCGGCGGTGCCGGGAGCAGTTACGAGAATATTGTCACTGTGGCGGAACCGCCACCTGGCGGTGGAGACCGAGGCGGTTACCGGGGAGATACGGTTGCGGGAGCGGAAGGAGAGTGGCCACTACCGCCTTATCCTTTTTCGATGTTGGGCGGAGGGTTTAGTTATTATTAGTTTTTTTTTTTGTTGGTCTCATGATATTATAGTGAAAATATCAATCTAGTCATCAGCTATATAAAAAAAAGTCTATCTAGTCCCATCATCTCCTATCAATTCCGAGTTTCTTATCATTTCCCCCTTCTCTACTTACTCCCCCAATTTATGTGGGAGGGGGAAATTGCATTAGTTACTAAATTAGAATGTAGTAGGTGAACAATCGATTTTTTGGTTTCTCGGATACTCACCGAGCAAACAAGTCGTTTATCACTCTCGTTAGATTAACATAGACTATACGTGTTTCTGTTCTTGTATCGTAGCCGTGAAATTATGTAATATGCTTCTTGTGTTCTTTTATTTGTTGAATAAATAAGTAAATAATTATATATAATTGTTGACCTTTTTCTATTATATAAAGAAAACTTCCGGATCGTTCTTGCTTTTTATCCTTTTTTAATCATAATAATAAGACAAGTGTGGACAATGGGCACAGTCGGGGAAACAGAAGTGACTGTTGTCTGGTTGATCAAATTTCCCCCAGGAAGGAGACTGGAAAGTTGTTACTCCGGAAATGGAAATGAAATTACATCTAACACTGTAGTCTGTATATACCATTCTCGCAGAGAATCTAGACAGGAAAGGAAAAAAAAAACATTTTAGAACTCAAAAGTAAGTACAACAATAGAAAGTAGAAACATCTTTTCGGCTCATTGTTGGGAAATAATGAGCTGTAATGAAAAAGTCAACGGATGCGTAAAAGGATTTAGTACACGTGCGATTACCAATAGAATGTAACATATGGTAAATGTAAATATTATTTTGGTAGATTGTTTTTTATAAATATAACCTACTTATTAAGAAATCCTTAATGAATTTAGATTTGTTCCAACATTTTTTACATGTACGTTAATTGACGTCGTATGTTAATGGAAAAAGTTTGATTATCTTATCTTCGCCTTTTTGTAAGTATTTATTTATTTCAATGCCACTTACGGGATATGAGGTTGATTTCCCACAGATTTCGTTTAAATTCGTGCCAATTAATTTTCGCCTTCATTGACGTCCGCAACAGGTCGCTCTACATGTGCTCGTTAATAGTTATGCCCACTTCATTTTTAATTTTTAAAAAAATTCGGATCTCGGACCGTTTTTAAACACTCTGGTTTTGGGTTCTTTACTTCTTTATATTTTATCTGGTGGGCTGGAGAATGTTATGCCTGGGCCTAGTTTCCTTGTATATGATGGGCCTGGGTCATTCTTTTCTATTTTAGACTTGCCCAAGCTAGGCCCGAGTGTTTGCTTACCAAACCAACAATTTAAATTCAGGTTTATAACCATTAATATTAACCTATGTATTCCATTCTTGCTTTCTCGTTTTTTTAAGTGCATTTCCTTCTTTGTTAGGTATCACTATCTCAGGCTCCATTTGTAGGTGTACCTCTTCTCTAAATCCCGAATTTAGCCAAGCAAAAAAAAAACAACTTTTCTATTTAGGAACTCGAGAAAGAATATGCTCGCATATTGGATATCTTAGAAGGGTGCTTCTATATATAAATATATGAACTCGTTTCTCTTTTTCCATAGTCTTCATATGTGGGGAACTTTTCTCTTTAGATTTTTATTGATAAAATACGTTGCAACCCGAATCTCTTAAAAAATATTTGTACAGAGAACAAACTTAAAAATAAGTGTTAATAAAGAGTCCAGATTTAGCTTTGCTAGCTCCCACCAGCAACATCCAGACAGCATCGCGAAAATGGCAAAGATGTTCCGGTTGTGATGACATTTTTGTGATATCGATAAATATATAGGGGTTATTTTGGAAACACAAAAAATTACAACATACACATACAATAGTATAACATACATATAATTGTACCACTGTATGTGGTACACTGTCGTTCAATTAAAGGTACAATATGTATTTAGTGGTGCAATATGCAAATAGTCTCTTTGTTCGGAGTATGTATCCTATGATATGTATTTAGTGAAACCAATGTATGCGCATATTATAACACTGCATTACACAATCATATATTATTATATAATTATAAATGTGATTATACTTAATAATATTTTTTATTATAGAGAAGTCGGGATACTTTTTCTTATTGGAAAGAGACATCAGTTATGAAAATGATTAAAATTTCATTGATTATAGAGAATTACTTACTGAATAAGAAACTATTAATATTAATAATGAATGCCTTGTATTGTGGAGAATTTAATGACATGCGCGTTCCCATGTAATTTGTGTGTGTCAATCCCATGTACTTTGTGCGCGTCCAAGTCTAAATCGGTGGTCAGAAATCAAGTTCGGAATGGTGCTGCTCACTCTATTAGAGTGAGTTCCCTATGCTTCTACCTCGTGAAGGAAAATAGAAGTTGAGATTTTTCTGAAAAACTTCAAAACAACAAATATGGAGATAAAATATATTATGTACGTCAACATGACATACAGTTCAATCTTACGATATGCTCTACAAATGTAGAGTAAAAGTTCTATAAAGTTATATTTTTATGATAACCTCTTAAATTGATATTAAAAAAATTGGTCCCAAAAAAATATGATAACTCTCTATACTGATAACTTATAATTTTTTCAGAAAATTTTAATAATAAATCATGGTCTCAATTTTGGTATAAAGCAATATTTTGTAATAAATACATATATTTTTACATATTTACAAATTAAAAAAAATTAAAAACATTGAAATTGAACTTGTGTATCATACTTGTTTCATAACATCTCTAAAATGAAATTTTTTTCTAGTCAGACAATATCCTTTTGAGAGATTTTAATGTATAACAACTGTTTACAGATAATTGTTATATAAATGCGGTATAAAACTGAATGAAGCTCGATAAGTTCATTACAAAGAACTGGGTCAAAGTCCAACAATAAACTGACGCAAAATGTTCAGATTTCTAAAAAAAACAAAAAATGTTAATGGCGGACATTAATACAACTAATCTCCTAAGTACTTGAAACCTATTAATTAGCTTAGCTAAGTGTCGGAATCTTGGTTTTAAGATTCTCTGTTTGTGATTGAAATTGATACCTCCTGAACATAACAACCTTTGAACTGAACACCACCGCTGTGCTAGGATCACAAGGCGACGGACTAGATAGAATCTTTATGCTTGTACTTCAGTGGCACACACAAAACAGGCACGCGACACGTTGTATTTTACTAATTTGACCGCCCATCATATAATTCCGTTTGTGAAACTATCCAATCAGAAACTAACCAATCAGAAACTGTAATACCGCGTCATGTTTTTTGGTACAATTTCCATGTCGCTTCATGTCTCTAATCGATCTAGATAAGTGGGTTCCAAGGGACAAGGTCACCAAGCTTGGGATCCTATGGAACTTGGACACGTACACACACAAATATATATGTAATGCTACTGCATCATGATGTTCCAAAAATATTTGTTTACTATGTTTCATTTACAAGTATGATTTGATATACTAAATAATTAAAATTTTACGAAGTAATAATTTTATGATTAACTTTATGCATAATTCATTTTCTTCATAAGTTTTATTAAAAAAATTGGTGGTCGAAATATTGTAGCTTAGTCTAAAAACAACATAATCTTCCAAAAGGGTAAAAGGGACACGCCACTAGAAATCAGGTGTAAAAAGAAGGAAGTTATTCCTTTTCTTCAGAAGAAAAGGAAAAAGGATATTGAATCAGAGAACAGAGATACCGTTAGTTTTGAGTCATTGATATACTATTCAACAACGCCATATAGAGTGGATGGGATCACGAGGACAACAGATTCTCCAAAATAGTGGGGACGTTAGGATGGTGGAATATTGGTTGCACTTGTTAATTTTGGCTGATTTATTCTTTATCATGGGGATACCAACTCAGTCAATTAATTAAGTTTCAGTTGGATAAATTTTTAAATATGAATTTTTTTTATAAGTAATGTTTCATTCACAGAAAAAAAAATCAACCGAATAAATATACCAAAAATATCAGATTATACATATCAAAATAATCTGAGTACACATCCATGTCATCCTAAAAGTAAAGCTATATCAAAAGCGCTATAAAGTTATGAAAAAAAAACTCAAATTATTTAATAATGATACATTTTTAAGTATTTAAATTTTAGATTTGTGTTTAAATTGAAAAAAAAAACTCTTTTACAAATAGATAGTTTTAGACTATAGTTTATTTTGCCCACGCAAAGGAGCAAACTCTTCTACAAATAACCAACTTATAAATCAGTGGAGCAAGAAAGATACCGATTACAAATGCAAGTTTGGGAGGGGGAGAGAGAGGAATCTCCGCCCTCCAATAAAATGGTGTATCTCTGATTCTTATTTTCGATCCCACTACCAATACTCATGTATTTTTCGAGACAATACGTAAATCGTTGGGGATCGAATGGATGTTTGTTTATAGGTTCGCAAGTATCACCAACGTTTCTGGATGCCTTTTTGTTGGTTCTGAGTTCCGTCAAAGAGAGGCATTGCACATGGACCAGGTAGCTTCGGTGAGATCAGTTCCCTCCGGATGTTTATAGTTCGAGTTCGAATCATTCCGGAAATTTTAGAGTGAAGGAAAACTGTACTGTCCATGTCATTTCCTGTTTACAATATCGACATACTATGTTATGTTATTCTGATTCATGTATTTGAGTTTTGTAACAATGACTTCGTGTGATATCAGTCCTTGTAAGTTTTTTTAATTTTGGTCCCTATGGTTTTACATTTTTGCATAAAAGTCTCTGCGTATATTTTATTCTTAATAGTTCGAAATAATTTTTTCTCCATACCTAATCCAACCCCTTTTTTTTTACAGTTTTTTTCGTATAAATAGAATGAACGCATGTTCTTGTAGAATGAGAGTGTTACGATGATATCCATGAGGAGTAGAATTCACCGGAAAAAAGAATGAGATAATTAATTTACATTCAAATAAACCTGCTTAATACCCGCAAAAAAAATTCGTTACTCACGAGAATTCTTTATGGAGGAATTTGTGAAACCAAACAATCAAGATCAACATTATCAACAAATCAAGCCATCAAATTCAACCACAAGTAATCTTCCAAAACATAGTTTTTTTTTCTTCTCATTTCTGGTGGAAAAGCATGCAATTATTCAAGTAATCAAATTAACAACGGTAAATTAGGTGTGAACAATCTATCTTTGTGTTGCAGATCCCCTAACTATGTCAACTAATCCCTTTAGCTTCTACTGTTCTTAAAAGCCCTAGCCGGAGACAGATATGGGCTAAACCAAACAGAAGATAAGGAGAGGGATGCACAAAACTTATACTTTTATACGATTTTTTATATATAAGTAAAGTGTTTATTCACCAAAAAAATACATCACGGGTATTACATCATATAATTAAATAAAGGATAACTAGATGCACCACTTTGTTAAAACTATCTAAGAACAACATCCTATGTGAGGCCAAAAATACATCCAAATTGCAAGTGCTCCTATCTTAATGAGCCAAACAATATAAAAAATTGGGAAAAGTCTATAGAAAATCTTGAATTTTCATCATATTTACGACGTAATCCTGTGGTTCAAAAATATTGCATTTGGTCTTGAGGTTATCCTTTTTTTTGTTCGTTTTTAGGCTGACGTGGCACGCCAGCTCGCGATTTTTAAAATATCAATTTGTAATTTTTTTAAAATACTTTATCCTCTCTCCTCTCTTCTTCCTCCTCCTCTTCTCTCTCCCATATTCTCCGCCTCTCTCCTTTCTCCTTCGCCTCTCTCTTCTCTCCTCCCTCCTTCGCCTCTTGCCCCTCTTCTCCCTCCTCTGGGTCGTGTCCTAGACAAGATGAGTGCCATTCACGAGCTACACACCCCTCTAGCTTTGACCCTTCCCGAGCCAAGATTCCCTTTCCGGGTATCAGCAAAACCCTCCCAAAAATCAATATCTAAATGATCATCCTAGAAGAGCAACTTCTTCTTCTTTTCCTCCTCCAAGCTAGCACCACAATAAGAACACTTGAAACAAAGCTCATCACCCCTCTCACACACCCGAGCAGCCTCAAGCTTCTTCATCCATGGAAAGAACGCAACTTTACCCGAACCTGGCTCAAAATTTAACAAGCAATCAACGCATATAGCTTGGGATTCTGCAAGCTTTTTGCAGTTAAAGCAATAACCCAACTGAGAAATTTCAAAGGCACGAGATTCACACACAAGGGATCTATAGGAAGATTGAATATTATTGTTGTTGGGCTCGAAGAGGTGATCGAGCCTTGAACACAAGAGACATGGCCTTTTGAGTCTAGTAGTCAACAAATCTGATGATCAGGTAAGAGAAGAGGGAGTTGAGGAGGAGGAGGAGGAGGATCAGGACCCACTCGAGGATTGCGTAGACTAAGACAAGGGTAATCTTGTTGGTGTTTCTGTTTAACATGGTCGCAAACTTGTTGGCAGCCATGGAAGCTCCGATGGAATTATTGTCTTCTGGTTGTCTATATGTACAAGAAAAGGAGGAATAGGGGAATCGAGAAGAGAAACAAGGGAGGGATAGAGAGAGGGATGTGCAATTAAACACGGGAGAATTGAGAGGGGTGAAAAAATGTTGAAGATTGTTGTAGAGAAAATTAAGAGAAAGAGAGAGAGGTGGAAGGTGGGTTTAAGTGTTTGTTTGCTTTGGCAAAAGAATTAGAAGTGGGCGGTTTGAACACGGAAGAAGAAGACAGCAAAAGATGTTATCAACTTTAGCGAAAAGGAATTTTTTGGTTGGGAAGGGTCAAAGCCGGAGAGATTTGCGGCTCGTGAAAGGCACTCGACTTGTCTAGAACACGACCCAGAGGAGGGAGGAGAGGAGCGAGAGGCGGAGAAGGGAGGAGAAAAGAGAGAGGAGAAGGAGAGGGGAGGGAGGTAGAGGAGATGGGAGAGAGGAGAGGAGGAAAAAGAAGAGAGGAGAGAGAGATAAGGTATTTTTAAAAATTTATAAAAAGTGAAGGATCAAAATTAATATTTTAAAAATTGCGAGCTGACGTGCCACATCAACTTAAAAACAACGTCGTTTTTTGGTTCGGAGCAATTTTTGACTAGGGATGTCATCCAAAATTTTTTTGCAAAAAATTTGATAACCTCATAACCAAATGCAACTTTTTCAGACCACATGACTAATCACAGAAACGATGAAGCTTCATGACTTTTCCCATCTCTTTTTTAATCCATTTATATATCTAACAACAGTGATCAAGCTAGCTAGTTAGCTACTTGTCCCCGTGCATCACCTGAAATAGAATATTCAGTTTCGGTTTCCCTCGGATTGCGGTGATTCAATTTTTTTGAAAAGTCAATAGTTGCTGTTAGTTAATGTTGGTTGTTATCTTAATTAGAAATCACTCGAAATTACAATTTCACCACTGACAGGTCCATATATATAGCCACAGCCCCAGCACTCCCAAAGCCAATTGATCAGTTCCAATTGACCCACATTCCTCCTCCTCCTTCCCTCCCTCCCTCCTAACCGCCTCTCCGCTTCCTCCTCGATTATCCATGGCCAAGCAATATTAAGACTACATTATCATTAATCAACCTTCAATATTAAAAATTCCCCATCTCACTACTAAGTGGATAAGATTAAGACCGTCTCAAAACAAAAACAAAAAACCATTATCAGCTTCCATGGATCCAGGAACTCCGAATCAAAATCTCTCTAAACAACTTGGATAAGAATAAAAACCATTATCCCCTCTCTCTCTCTCTCTCTCACTCTCCCTCTTAAATCGCGTCCTAATCTCCAAATTATCAAGAAGAGGGGCCCTCCAAAGCCCATGGACTACTTGCAAGAAGTAGCATGCAAAAGGTTTCACGACCAATACGTCAACAAGATGGAAGGTCCACAGATAAGGTGCATATGCGTCCCGGGAGCTGTCATCATCGGGGCCGGCCCGTCGGGGCTGGCCACGGCGGCTCTCCTCAAGGAGAATGGCGTCCCTAGCTTGATCCTCGAGAGGGGACCCTGTATTGCCTCCTTATGGCAGCTAAAGACCTACGACCGTCTCCACCTCCACCTCCCTAAGCAATTCTGCGAGCTTCCCAACATGCCTTTCCCTTCTTCTTACCCTACCTACCCTACAAGGCAACAGTTCGTGTCCTACTTGGAGTCCTATGCTGCCACGTTCGGCCTCGACCCTGTCTTCGACTGCTCGGTGGTGCGGGCCGAGTTCGAAGGCCAGAGCGGGTTCTGGAAAGTGATGACAAAGGAGCTGAAGCGGGAGGAGATCCACTACATGTGCCGGTGGTTAGTAGTCGCCACAGGGGAGAATGCTGAGGAGGTTGTGCCATTGATCGAGGGAATGGCGGACTTTCGTGGCACCATCTTGCACGCGAGTCTGTATAAGAATGGAGAGCCGTTTCGAGGGAAGAGTGTCTTGGTCGTTGGATGTGGGAATTCGGGCATGGAGGTCGGCTTGGACCTCGCCAACAATGGCGCTCGTCCAGCTCTTGTGGTTCGAGAATCGGTAAGTTTTCTTTGATTTAACCTCGACTTTTCGCTTTTTGTCAACCATAGTAATAATTTCCTTAATTAGATGGAATCTTGTACATCGTCGTTATTACCTTAACTAATTTTAGAACCTCAGATATTAGCAAAGGTTTAGTCAGATATCAAATTTTAATCTTACTTTAATGTTGAAAGGACTACTTAAGGAAGCGTCTTATCTTTATTTCAAATAAATGCCAAACTAACAACACAAAAGGTTGGATTTTGGAAAGTAAGCATATTTTTTGGGTGAGATGAAAGTTTTCATATTATATTAGCTAGCGGTGTGTATCCAGAATAAGCAAAATCATTTTGGAAGGGATATGTCTTCCACAACAGGGAAAATCTGAATTAATTTATTTTATGTTTTGGCCTCCACTGATAAAGGTGTAATTTGGAGGACTTCTTGATAACTCAACTCTTCCTTTTAATATATAAATTAGTACCTGTAAGGTCTTGAAAAATAATACTACAATTGTAGGTGTAAAGCACGTTTAGACCTTTAATTTTTCAGTGGTCAACTTTTTTGTAAAGTTGCTTTCTGTACAATAATTATTATATAGGTTCTACTTGTATCAGTATACAACTATATATGTTTATCGTTTTTTTTTATACCAGTCCAAACACTCACTCACATGCATTGGACAAACTAATTTAGTTCGAGCAAAATAAGATCCATGGATTAATATACTACGAGTTTATCACCCCTTAATCTAAATGTTTAGTTTTTTTTAGGTATCTAAATGTTTTGCTGTTTACCCTTTTCTTTGCTAGCGAAAGTTGTGTTTTCAGCTATGTCTAAACAGCCATGCAAAACAACTATGAAGGCTCCTTTCAATAAAATTGTGTTTTTTCCTCAAAGTTATTCCCAATGAGTTTTACTAGGTTTTAAGGTCTTCAATTGTATATACAAGGGAATTCAACACTGGTTTCTCGTACATTTGTAAATAATACCTATAGCAATAAAATTTTGCCTCTCACAAAATTGTGCAAAACAATATGACTATCAAGTGATAGAAAAGGATATTTACTTTATTTATCTCGCTTTCTAGGAATTTGTATGCACGCGTACTGTAGCCAGCAAACTCAAAAACTTTTACACCTTCTTAAAGCTAGTTAGTCCGGTGGGCACATTTCGATATAGGGACACAAGCTCAGGATTCCAAAGTGACAAGTTGGGAAACATCATTTCCAGTATGTAGTTTTATGGGAGTCACAATGAATTGACAATGACATAACCTTTTATTTTGATAATCACTAAATTGATTAGTACAAATTGACATAGCAAAAATTTAAATATGAAAAAAAAAATTTCCCAAAAATTTAAAACTCTATTTTGATGACTCTAATTCGATATAGACTCCTTAACCTTGCTATCTTATTATAGGTGCACGTCTTGCCTCGAGAGATGCTAGGAAGATCAACTTTCGGATTATCCATGTGTCTGCTCAAATGGCTCCCAATACGCCTTGTGGATCTGATCATATTAGTGTTGTCCTATTTGGTGGTTGGTAATACGGCTGATGTGGGTCTAACTCGCCCTAAGATTGGCCCTTTTGAATACAAGAGACGGACCGGGAAAACGCCTGTACTAGATGTTGGAACTCTCGAGAAGATCAAGAACGGCGATATTAAGGTTTGTATCGATCTCAACTTTTTTTAAACCGAATTTTCTAGCTGCAATCAGAATGAATCTTATTAGTCTTCATTATCTTGTTGAACCAATCATTTTTGAATTCAAATTTTGCTTGTAGAAACAGATATTTGTTTAAATCAGATGTTAGCTTGTCAAAATTTTCATCTTGCATGGCAACTTAATCTACTAAAATTGTGTGTTAAAAGGGATCGTTTTTCTGGTTACACGATACATATTTGCATGCATGCATGTTAGTAACTCGCGGATCACCCCTGAAAACAAGGCAATAAACTTGGAAATTAACGTTCGAGCAAATTAACTTCAATATTCAAATCGTACAAATTGTTTAGTTCTATCAGATATTCTTTTGGTGAAAGAATTTCATGTACTAACAACGCAACGACCGAACCCTTGTCTTTGAATCACGTAGGTTCGGAAAGGAATAAAGAGAATAACAAACAACAGCGTGGAATTTGTGGATGGGAACATCGAGAATTACGACGCCATCGTCCTGGCCACAGGATACAAAAGCAACGTCCCCGCTTGGCTCAAGGTACCCTATATTATTAACATACAAAAAACACGTCCCTTTTATTTGTGACCATTTTCCAATTAATATAGGACCATCAAAACGTCGGCTAAACAGTACAAATTCAAACCTAACATCGATGTTCGACTCTAGATTAAAATAATCTTCAAATGATCGTCCGAATATCCACTGATCCAACTAAATTACCGTGCTCAGGACAGTAACATGTTTTCGGAGAAAGATGGGTTTCCGAGAAAGGCATTCCCGGAAGGGTGGAAAGGAGAGAATGGGTTGTTCGCCGTAGGCTTTGCGAGGCGCGGCCTGATCGGCACATCGATGGATGCTAGGCGGGTGGCGCAGGACATCGGACTTCGATGGAAAGCCGACGCAGCCACTTTTACGGCCTTCCCTAGTCCTCGCCCACAACATCACCATTCTTCCTTTGACCAGGAAGACTAATTCTTAAACATCCTAAACCCTAATTATATTAAAAACTAGAGCAAACAATTAATTGCATTGATTGATTACTTTACTAATTAATCCTAGCTAGTCGGTTTGACTTTTCTAGAGTCCGTTCCTCATGTAAATTGTTCGAGGATTGTCTCATTTTCTTATTAGATTTAGCGAGGCCTACTATTCCAAGTGTAAATATTTGTAAATGAAGCCTCTTTTTGTAGGCTAGTAGAATTTGGGTGGTATTGTTCAAATCCCAGTTCTTTTTTAACTGTTGTTCTTTTTATATTAGCATTCGAGGTTTTGTAATTAATCTATAGAGATTTACTTATAAAAAACGAAAGTAAAGAGAAATTAAAATTATTGTATACTTTCGTTTCTGTCCCGTGTATATTCATTTTTTTCATAATTGGGAGGAATACGGATTAATCCCGCAAATTCTTCCTTTTCTCCAATTGTGAATCGTACTTACAATCTTAAGGTTGAAAAGAAATTTAAATTAAATCCATGATCATCTATTACAATATAACATCTCTCAAGGATGAATCATTAATATTTTTCTAAATTAATTAAAAGGTCTCAAACTCGAATCATTATCATTTATTTAAATATTCAAATTTTTTTTGAACCTATATTATTCAATATTGTAAAAAAACATATAGCCTCTATCAAGTGGGAATCTTCAATGGGTTGTGCTGGTACAGCTAAAAGTAAAATACAACTACCAATTCGTATATTTTGGGTAGTGGGTACCACACTTGTTCATCATCATCGCCCCATCATCATATCGGGACCAAAAATCATAAAAGCAAAGGTCGATTAAAGAAAAAGAAAAAGGAGGGTGGAAGAAAAATCTGTGAGGTCATTTAAAGGTCTCCTTAGATAAAGGAAAGTGGCCCTCAGGTAGAGAGTATCTACTGAGATTTGCCTTTCTAATTAATTTTTAGAGGGATAATTACCCTGAAAATACTTTAAGACTAAGCAAATTAGTACGCTGTTCATATAATTAGTTATCTATGAATACTACAAATTGTTAGCCATGATTAAAAGGATAAGAAATATATTGAAGGATCAGTTATAAGGTGTGCAGACAAAAATAATAAGTGACTTTTCCTATTATTAAGTGTATCCTTGCGCGCCCATATTGGCCTAGCCCGAGTCTAACGACTTTCAACTGCCAGATGTTCTTACAAAAGAGAATAGTTTCTTTTACTAATAAACCGATGCAACATTCAACAGAAAGCTTTTTAACCGTCTATTCCTATAATACGCAATTGTGTTAAGACTTGACATCTAGTTAACCGTCTATTCCTATAGTTTACATCCAGTTGAATATCTTAATCTAATTTGAGGAGAATTGTAGTGTATCACAACCCAATAAGTGAAGTGCATTTGTGATTATTTGGCATGGTCTTTATTTATTTTATTTTTTTTGTAGAATAACGTAGTCTTTAGTTAGATAATATTTAAAGTATAAAAAAATATGGAGACGTGCATATCATATAAACATATAGTATATTACTTTTCCATTTGTATATATATATAGTCTGGTCCAGAGAAGCACGTGATAGCCATGCGAGGGATGAGTCATGATAGAGGCAGAATGAGGTCGCAGCCCAGGCATCCCTGTGGAAGATACACACGCCCCGCACATCATGAGTCCAATACTGGACCATAAAATATATATTTTCAATTTCCTGGTAAGAAGAGGATGCGAATATCGGAATATGGTTTTGTATGTTTGCGGTGGACACGTAAAAGATTATTTGTTTTAATGACACAAAACGCAACAAAAATTTAGCAAAATTATGAGTACAATTTCTTATGATTATGATCATTGGTGTAAAATTTTATCAATAAAATAATTTGCGATGATAATATGAAGCATCTGATCCATCCCTAATCAATTTATATTCATGAAGTGCAAGTAGATTATCAAAGTTGAGTTGATGATTGTGGAAATCGGAATAATTTTCGCTTGATTTTCATTTTTCGAAACACGAAATAGGGATTGATGTAGGTTTCTTGATGGCAACTCAACTTAATGTTCCCATTAATAAAAGGATTATTTTCTGATAATTTTTGTTTTCATATTTCCCATACATTGATTTGGGTTTCCTTATTTTATTAATTAATTGTGGTCCATTCCGATTGATGGTAGTAACAACTGTCTTTGATCCCTCTATTTCCTTCATTACTGGACCAATTTTCACATTATTATTTGGTACTAAACGTATAGTACAGTGTGGAAGTTCGGGGTTAACCGTATGGGATCATGCGTTGGATGTTGACATCATTATTATTCAATGATCAACTCGTTCCCTTGTCTATTTCTTAACTTAATATCTTTGGACCCAAAATTACACCAGTCAATTCAATAAATGTTCGAATCCTAATACACAGATTTTAGTGTTTCTTTATCATATGGGGTGAAAGGGGCAAGACAGGCAGGCGCGAGAATGTGAAGCAGAGGAATGGAATTTCTAGATGGATACGGTAAGCTTTTCTCTGTCCAATATGGTATATATGGCAGTTTAAGGGACCACCAATTTCTTTTAGCAATTTGTATTCCGTCAATCATTAGCCAGTCGCTGTATCTAGCCCAAGGATTCCGACTCCTCTTCCTGATATAGATACTTGACCTACTTACCATCATTTATTAAATAATTAATTTTGCAAAATCACGCATTTTGAGTAGATTTTTTAAAAGGTATCAGTGATGTGTTGTAAACTTTTGAGTTGCTTATGATATAGAGATATTAGTGATTGTTTTTCCACGATCGATTCACGTGACTAATTGATACAAGACTAATGATGTTCTTATATACAAGAATTTTCTGACCATTCATAGGTTTTATTCTGATTCTAACTTGGCTTATTTCGTTTCAATATCTGAATATTAGATAATATAAAAGACTAGTAATTTTTAATTGAATATAAGTTTGGTTCTTAAACGTCGTCTTTTCTTAAAATTACATGCAGCTAACACATGAAGATATATGTTGCATGTCAATGTGGTCCAATACAATTACTTGTTCTATTGGGACAGAGGATAAGATATCGTATCTTGTCAGCTTATAACAATAGATATTATATCGGAAAAAGAGAGGTATATCTATTTTATTTTACTTTTATATTAACGCTAATCACAACCTAACTCGACAACCAGTCGAATTGGCCAAAAAATGTATATCTAATTTCTGTTAAACATTATCTGATTCACTTGAAGAAAACTTACTGGATGTTTGCATGGATAGTATGATGTTAATTTTTCTACACTTATTAGCATTGTCTTACAATATGCCATAATTAATATTGTAATCTAAGAAACTCTTTGCAATTACTCTAAAATTAATTTAAAAAAATATAATTCAAACCTGAGCACCATGAAAATAAATTAACAGTAGTAATCACGGTATTGGTATGGTGTACCATGGGGCTTTGGTATCCCTAGGTACCCTTTCTCTGTTATGAGTTTACTCTCTCGGATTTTATGTCGGTAGAATTATTACAAAACCCCACCACTGCAATTTTGTACTATCTGTATGATTTGTTGTACAGCCTTCTTCGGGGGTGATTAAGTTGTTGTATAGTTTCTGCCTTTGCAACTACAATCTAGATGTAAGCTGTAATCAAGATTCTTAGTCAAGGAATAAATTTACCTTGTCCGAAAAATAAATTTTCAGACAGTAGTATTGATGATGTGTCTAGGAATTAACTAATCATTGACATTTTAGAAAAGGGTAAAGCAATATAGATCATGCATTATACCCTTCTACACGTTTGTCATTCAAATATTCAACTACCGATCTTTTATCTGAATATTCATTCTAAAATATCGTTGATTTGAATTGCATTTTTTGAATGATAATAAGAATCTCACCATAAATTTTAATTATTATGTTGTGAGAATTCAAATTCGAATTTTTTGGTTAAGATAGACACATAAAATTTATACTTGTTTGTCCATTCTCTCCTTGTCTCTCTCTCTTCCAAGAATATTGAGAGGGACAAGAGAGTGAAAAGATGGCTAGCCCATCTCGACCAATTCCTCTCCAACATCCAACAAAGAACACGTCTCACAGAAGTATGATTGCTTAAAGGGAAGACTATCTCCTTAATGGGCCACCTTTCCCGTCCTTGCTCCTAATGGAATCTAAATTGGTACTTGGAGGAATCTTCTCTTCCATACCTATATGAAGCAGGCCAAATAAACCAGGCCCCAAAACAAAACAAAAAAGCCTCCTCCCCAACATATCTGGATTCCATGTAGTGTAGCTTTCCGAAGCGTGCCTTTTTGTTCGAGTCCTTCCGAAGGGGCTATGGGACCCACCAGTTTAGTGGAGTGAGCTCAAGATCCCATTTATTCATAAATGTGACGAGTGCTACGAGAGATAAAGAAATGGTTTGATCAAAAAACCTACATAGATAGATTATATGCAAAGTTATGCACCTTGAATATGTTGATGATATTATAGGAATTTTCTTATCCTAATCAAAATCTGAAGGTTGTAAGTGGATCTTACCACCTTATAAATTAATATATCCCATTCGCAACTTTCGAGTAAGATATTTTCTAACACACCCTTTTATGTTTTTAGATAGGGGTCGTGCGAGCAAATGGGCTCATGGGCTCACTGCTCGTTAGAGCAAATTGACTCTGATACCATATATGAATTTTCATATCCTACCCAAAATATTAAGTTTGTGAGTAGGTAGATTCTACCACCTTATAAACTAATCCATCTCACCCGCATCTTCCAATGTGGAATACTCTCCAACAAATATGATTAACAAAATGTCTACCTAATACCTGACTATAAACAAGACAGCTTTTCACTTATAAATTCAAGGCCCAGGAAAAATAATAAGTTTCTGTTAGACTGCAATTAGAACTTGGGAAGATTTCCTTTGAGCATATCCTCGCATGGTTCAATGATTCACATATCAATGATGGGCCGATCGCCATCTACAGCGTTATGCTGGCCCAACATAATAAATTAGAACAGACACTGGTGCCCCAGGCCCATATTATAATAGTTATTTATTTATGTTTTTAAAGCGGCCCGAGACCGCACCTTTTACAAAATTAAATTCAATGATCAGCGTAGTTGTTATACCAATAAATTTAATGATGTAATATGACAAAAAAATCAAATAATTGAGATTAGATACACTTGAATTATAAGTAAAATGTTGTATCAACCATAATTTGGATTTTGATTCTGACAAGTCAAGTTTGTATCCTTCCTTTATATCGTTAGAGAAAGTGATCATTGATGATTATTAGTAGTTATTACTTAGTTTTCAATCCGAAACTTTTTTGCGCACACGAACAGCATAGTGAAAATTTACCTTTTATTTTTCAAAAAGCATTTTTTTTTTAGAATTCTAAACTATTACAAAGCCAGATTTGAACCCATGACCTATCCCCACCCCATCCCACCCCATTGCCACCAGAACAAAAAGCATCTTGAACTAAACAGGTAGAACAAAACGGGATAAAAGATGTTAGCAGTTAGACACGTGACTGGATTAAGATGGAGGAAGGAGGGCGGGCTCAATAACCCAAAAACATGTGATTATTAATGAGAAGTGGCCACAGAATATAGACAGCCAAAATTTATAATGTAACACAACTACTGCCACATTCAATTCGCATTCCATTTCAGGACTGATCTGCCTCGTCAATTCCTCTCCCGTGCAGCGTCTATGTCGATTTAAAAGTAGCGTCATATGAAAACAACTTTTTTCCAAATATAACTTAAATTAACTAGTATTTATTAAAGATGTATACAGTTTAAGGTTTTGTGAGTGCATTATCGTATAATACAGAATTTGTTAATATTCAATAATCATGTTCAAATAACAAGTAGTTTAGAAAAAATATACTACTATCTCTTGCTCCTATTAGGTGCAGGTACAGACAATATAAAAGCAAATACTACTCTGCCTTACATGCATATTCCTACCTCGAAAATTTAGTAACACTCATTCGAAAAATAATTTAGTAACATGACAATCAATCAATTATGAAGCACATCAATCTTATTATTCAAAACTATTTCTACAAAATTTCAATTCTAGTGTTGGAATTCAATATGAGTACCCTTAGTGCAACTAGTTATCCTTCAATGTATTAGCATCAGATGCAAAGATCCAGATGTATTTGACTCGTGAAATAAATATCTAATGAAAATGTTTTTGATAACCATGTCCGGGTACTGACTGCATGAGTAAAAAGGTTTCCATAACAGTTGAAACTAGACATTTAATTATCCCATGTACATACTTAATATTATAGGCATTTAAGTGCCCCACTACTTTAGTAAATGTTTTTCTTATCTCCTAAGGTTTGTACTTCATATACAATAGGTGTAATCCTTTGGCTTTTTCGAGGATTAATGCAATTTATTTATCAAAAAAATTACTAGTTTCCGATAGACTAAACTCTATCACTTTAGTAGCCCGGTTTTCAATATTTAATGTCCAACAAACTTCAAAAATCGCCTGTCAAATAAACTGAACCGGACCTTTTTGGCCACTGAATATTGATAGCCAAATATTCACAATTAAAAACCACAAATTAAGAAAAATACGAGAATTTTCAGGATTGTTCATTTTTGCCTTGCAACGAAGCGTTGCTTTCTAGTTCAGATGGCAGCAAAAAGACGTAGGAGATAACACGATACCCAAAAATGTTGCTTCGTTTTTGGCTCAAATTCTTTCTGCAAACCCTTTAACAGTTATCGACATTTTTTGCTTATTCCGTTAAGCCTTTAGCCTTCGAGTTATCGTCCTCTCAATTTATAGACGACAACGCCATTAGCTTGAAATGGACGTATTGATGTTCATAGGAAGCTACAAAGACGTTGGATATCAGTTTTCGCAGGCCTTTTTCGGAGAATTTGAAGTGCCTCGGGGTAATTAATAGGCATAGCCCATGCCACGGGAATAAATGCTGTGGCCAAAATTGGTTACCTAACATAGAAACTCAATTTTTTAAATGTTTTATTCTGAATTTGGATTAATAGGTCAGTGAATTAGAATAAATAATATCAAAGTCACCCACCAACACTTAACAAGAGATATTAAATTTATTTTTCTTAAATAATATTAATTATTTGTTAGAAGAATTATCATTTTTTAAATATTATTTGAATTGAACTTTGATTAATCGACATAATAGTTATAAGGATAATCAAAGTTCAATTCAAATAAGCCGAGTGACCATTTGGTCCACTCGTATTGTTCCCACTTATGTGGGGTGAAGTCCAGGGTTCGACTCTTGGCATGAGCATTTCTGATCTAATAGAATAGAATTTAGAATAGGATCTCAAAAAAAAAAATTTTAATTCAAAAAATATTTTTTATCCTTAGGCAATTCAAGCACTAATTCTTCGGTTTTAGTCGGTTTGATACCGATTAGTATGAAACACAGAAACAGAAAGAAATAGGATGTCACTAGAAAAAGGAGGAAACGTGGATTAATTGGGGACTTTGTTCTATAGTTTCCCTAATCAAATATATGTACGATTTCGTAATAAATTGTCACCGCATTTTATTCAACCAACGAGTGTGACACAACAACCATACCTTTCATTTTGTCAAGAAAACAACGGTACCCTGACTAAATGAAACATGGATGAAAAGCTATCTTGGATTAAACTATGAAAAGATGAAAAAGTTTTCTGATGGTTGAAAAACTTATCTAATGGTTGAAAAAGTTTTCTAAAAGTTGAAAAAGTCTCTTTCTTAAATTAAGGAGGGAGGAACCCATTCTTTATTGACCTTTAAGCCTGTGGTGGAATATTATTGACGTAAAATATTAAGATGATCGAGAATCGAAGACGAAAAGAAAGGGAAATCACATAAAATGTCATATGTAACGGCTAAAAGGGTTATATAAGAACAATCAATTAATATAAAAGTCGTTTGAGGTGCACTATTATTCAAGGTAGCTAGTCGTGATGAAGGGTTCTATCATTCCATTGATTTTTTTGTTGGTTTTGACCATCCACGTTTAGAAAAATATACTATATATTATAGTCAATTTGTAAAGCACCATACCGTTACGCCTCTCGCCGCTATTGGATATTCCCATGTCATATTACATGGATGATCAATTCACTATCGTGGATAATAAAAATACGCATATCATGCACAGCTTATGATTTATATCTCTTCTTTAACTTGCTACAACATGCTGCAAGTATACGTTGTTTCTCCAAGAAAAATTATTCATCCAAACTCTTTTAAGTAACTTATGATTCAGTAACTAGCATAAAATTTATTCATGTAAGAGAGAATTAAAAAATAAATCTCGAATTTAGCATTAAATAGGTTGATTCTATTGTCGATTTAACATGTATATATTACAAAAGTAGTTCCGTAAAACTTACAATAAACATGGAAAAATATATAGAATATTAATTTAAATTTAATGCAGGTAGACGAGGTTTGTTTAATAGGCAGAAGAGAGAGAAACATTTACAGTTGTGAATTAAATGGAATAGTAATTAAAAGAAAGTGAAAGGTTTGTGCCTGCTGTGCTGTAAATGGTTCAATGCGCATGAAAGATTCCCAAAACTGCCCCCACAAAAAAATTAGTTCTAAATAATAAATAATTCATTTGAAAGATTCTAACCAGTTTTAGGCACCGCACGAAAATTTTTAAAAAAATGCTGAAATATGACTATTTAAGAAAAGTATTGTTTGAATTTGTGAAAAGGCCGACATAAAATTGACTATCATAACAAGTCTACTCACCCCGCGCAAGAATTGCTACAAATTTCTTCGTTTTCGTGATCTGTATTTCATTTAATTTCAAATCATAGAACAGAAATTGGAAATCTGACCTCCGATCCAATCTTTCGAAGCCCTCGCACTTTTCTAGGCGGACAAAAAGGTCTTAAAAGTTTTTCTAGTGTAATTACTCACCTGAAATGTCCAAAATATCCCTAAGTATATTCTTGACCAAAATTAACAAAAAAAAAAAAAAACCCTCTGCGCTTCGTCTTCAACCTTAAGAAATCTATCTTCAATTAATGTCCCAAAGTTATATAAAAATGACTTTTTTCAGAACACTAATTAATCAAATACCAACAAAATCTAATTAAACATCAAACAACTTCCAATTAAAACAAACACACGGATAGTGGAAAATAACTCATTGCATTTTTTAGATTTCAATAATAACCAAATTATAAAGATTTAAGAATTGAGGACAAAATTATAAAATTTATTTGACTAAACCCTAGAACTTTATGTGTAATATATCCCTTTTATGTAAGGAGGAAAAAGTCCTAAAGTTTCAATTTCATAAGGAGCGAAGAAGAATTCAATCGACTAATTTTTATTTATTATCTACTTTTTTTTCGGTAGTTGCTATCATTTTGTTCCGTCATATAGACTCGATAAAAAAAAACTTTTCATTTTTAAAAATGTTCTTCGAAAGTTTTTCCTCTAATTTTTCCTAGAAGAAACTTTGTTGGCTGTTGCCGATCACTTTCCTTTATATGGACATATTTGACATTTTCCTTATTTTCTCTATAGTTCCGATGTTGTACTCCTCTTTTTACAATAGATAGAAAGTACATTTTTTCGAAATAATATGGAAAGTATTTGCCCATTTTTATAATTAAAAGTTATATTTCGTCAAGAATATTTATCGATAAATTGAGTACGAAATGTACAAATCATTTTGAACGATATACAATCTTGTTACACTTACATTTTCTTCATATAATTGGTAATTCTTTTATGCAATAATGATATATGTATTTATATTTATTTTTAATAATAATATTTTATTCGTGTATTACTAGTCCATATAAAAAAAATTCACTTTATTTTCTTGATTTATGATTTTTTTTAGAAAAATTTCATCCGTACCATTAAAAAAACACTAATGATTCCATCTTATATTCTAACACTCATCGATTACACTAATTTAAATTCGAGTTTGATATAATAAAAAGATGAATAAAGAAAATTAATAATGGTTACATAACATTATCATTAAGCAAAGTACGTGAATTAAGTATTAACAGATACATAACAAAAACTAACAAAACTTAAGAGGAGAAGAACCAAGAGAAGGAAAAGAAAACCAAGAGTTGACTCTCCACAAATTCTTTTCCTTTTCTTCCTTCGCCTCCTCGTCACCCTTAGCACCTAACTCAAAGACCAATCTAATTAACTAACATATAAAACGCAATTAATTGCTAGTTAACTAGAGAATAAAGCTTCACAAATCTCTTCGAAGACCTCGACGATAATGCCATGGTGGTGGTCATAGTTCAAGGACAGAAAACACTGCAACAAATGCTCCAACTCCTCATCCCCAAAAATCTGCTTCTCAATGATCATCTCCACCATAGATGTCATAAAATCGTTGCGAGGATCGCTCGAGCTCTTCACCACCGCGAAGCTGTCCTTGACGGACGACTGGTCGCTCGGGCCCTGATCACCTATCAACGGCTTCATATTTACCTTCTTACCCTTGTGATGGCTAGTTCTATGTTTCTTTTCAATGTCAATGTTATGCAAAGAACGAGAGGAAGAGCTCGAAGTGGAAGTAGTGGTCCGTCTCCTTCTCCTCCCCTTCTTCGGAGGGTGACGTTTGGATGCTCCCATGTTATTACCGGATGATGAGTCCGAGGAGATTGTGTTACTCCTCGAAGAGAAGAACACGCTGTCGTTTTCTTCCTCTTGTTCCTTTCCCTCTTCCTCATCGCTACTAAACCAGTTGTTGTAATAAGCACTATCCTGTGAATAAGACCTAAACACCAAGTTGTTGGCTTCTTGAGACCTCTTCCTCTCCTTCTTCTTATTGCCCTTCTTTTTTTTGGGTAAATAAGAATAGAACGGGTCTGATAAAGGGGGCAGTGGGGAAGCAGGAGGGCACCTAAACCCTTCCTCAGCTAAAAGAAAGTAAAGATTTCTCCTGGGAACAATGGAGCTCGTAACATCGTAACCGGGTTTCGTCTTTTCTCGGCCGTAATGTCTTGGTTTGCACAAGGAAGGGAGAGGCTTAGACTTAGGTTTAACAACCACATTGGTGGAAGAAGCGTGAGACGGCGGGAGGTCGTTTGGAGGGATCAAGACGGCGTTCTCAGCCACGTCGAGCAAGTGTTTGGTCCTGCAGGAGCTTAGTGAGCCTTGGAAGATGCGAGAGAGCCTCGTTTTGGCTCGGTTCTCCATTAGAGAAGGAGAAAAGTGAGGGTGGAAGATGGAAGAAGTTTTTTTTTTCTTTCTTCTTTTTAGTGGGAGAGGAAGAAGAAGGAGTTTGTTTGTGTTTGGTGGCTTAAGTTTTTGAAGAGTGAACCAAGGGTGACGAGTTAGCCAAGAATGGATATAAATACAATGGAGAAACTGATTCAAAATATTTGAAGTGCAATTTTTTATGTTACTCTTTCACATAGAATAATATGTTTTATTTATTGATGAGTAGTAATTAACTTATTTAAAATTGAATATCATGTGAACACTCATTAGATTGACAGTCTAAAAACAAATATAAATTTAAAAAAATTTGAAGATGGCAAACTTTTATTTACAACTCATTACACCCAGTCTAATCGGTCGGGATCAAGCGGGATCGTAATGAATAATGATTCATGGTGTGTTTGATTTTGTCGTCTTTGGTGTGGGATGCGGGAATAAAGGAACAAGGGAGACGACTCTTTTATGTTGATGATTATTTAATTATGACATACTTTGCCTCCAGATTCTTGATGCCCATAGAATATTTTTCTGGTGGTATAAAATAGTGTTTCTTGCTGTTAGTAAAACAAATGTTGGTTGTTGGCACTTTATTTTGAATTAGGGCACGTTAGTCATACCTAATATTCACTAGATTTCAAAACACTGACAAAAAAACTAGATTTCAAAACGTCTTTTGCATGAAGATGCACTTGCTTCGACGTTAGTGAAGCCAATCAATAATGCGTTTTTCTGTTAGTTCCAGGATAAAGTTAGCAGTAATAATACATGATTGTACAAAGTAGAGAAATTTCTCGACATTCTTTAGAGAACTTTAAGGAAACATCTTCGAAATATTACATAGTTATGATTTTTTAATTACAAAAATACGTAAATTTTGTGTCTAATCATCCAAATACACGTAAAAACGGATTGAAACAATAGTCCATTGTAAAATTTTCGTAACAACGCTATCAGCTTTGAGATTGGACAAGTACAGCTTCCATATAGGAGATATAGCTACTTTTTTTTTTTGAAATTTAGCTACTTGTTATTTGACAATTTAAAACTGTATATGTATGTAGCCTGGGGACCATATTCAGAAGAAATAAGAGAACAGTGCATTTGGTATCCCTGTCGCAAGTATTTTGAAATTCAAACAGAAGAGAGATTATTACGAAAGCGGCTGAGACAGACTATATATGTCCAGTCGCTGTGACCAATATTTGTCGTCTGTTTCCAAATAAGGCCTCACATTTAATAATGTAAAGAAAGATCAAATACCCACCATTTTGTTGAGAAATTGGAAACTTGGTTAAAACCAGACTGGTCGGACCATGAATTGGGCATAAAAGTGGGTCGTTTTTAGGGTAAAAAATGAGTGCAGTTGGATCGGATGAATTCTGGTTAGACCGGATAATTCGCACAGAAAATTTGGTCAGACCAGACAGTTTGCACAGAATTTTAGTATGTTATATATTTTTTATTACATAAATTATTTATCTATATACCCATATATATTTCAAAAAATTACATAAAAATAAGAAGAAGAACAAATTCAGTCTGACCAGTAGTTAGGCCGATCAGATTGACTGAACCAGAGATTGGACCCAATTCCGGATCAACCTCGAAATCATTTATGAGAACCCTGGTTAAAAGTGCACCTCTTGGACTTATCCTGGGATGGGTCTTTTTTCTTCAAGCCCGGTCCTCTTTTTATTCAGGTATAATTTTATAGTGACTCTTTCATATTAAGTTATGGGAAATTCCACCATAAATTCATGGGTAAATTGCTTTTCCGTCCCTCTCCTTTGCTTAAATTAATATTTTTGTCCCTACTGTTTCAAAAATAATGATTTTGTCCTCCAGATTTGATTTAATAGCACTCTAAGGTCCCTGGTGCCAGAATCGAAAAATTTTCCCGGCAAATTGGACTTAAGATTGCGAAAATACCTTTTCCTTTGAAAAGTAAAAAAATAAATTGAAACACAATCTTAACTTGTATTGAGCAAAAAATTTTCATGAAGCATCCTAAAAATACACATGATTTACGTAAAATATTTCAGAAATTTTGGAGGCACAGAAATATTTTTTTTTATTTTTCAACATGCCAAAATTTTGTAAAATCATATAAAATAGAAAATTTGTCTAATTGGGCTAAAACTTGTCCCATGTGTCTTTAAGCATCTTTAATGAATTTAGGAATCAAAAAGTCTAGATTCTCACTAGCCAATTTTGAAAAAGTTTGGGGATACCAAAAATATAAAGTTTTAATTTATTTTTTTACTAAAAATGGAGTATTTAGTAAAGATTCTTAAGTACACATAGAACAAGTTTTAGGTTCTAAATTCACTAGATATTCTTAAGAACATATGGGACAAGTTTCAGCCCAATTAGACAAATTTTTTATTTTATATGATTTTACAAAATTGTGGCATGTTAAAAAATAAAACAAATACTTCTGTACCTCCAAAATTTCTGAAATATTTTGCGTAAATCATGTGTATTTTTAGGATGCTTCATGCAAAATTTCAGCTCAATACAAATTACGATTGTGTTTCAATTTGTTTTTTTACTTTTCAAAGGAAAATGGTATTTTCGTAATCTTAAGTCCAATTTGCCGGAGAAATTTTCCGATTCCGGCACCAGGGACCTTAGAGTGCTATTAAATCAAATCTGGAGGACAAAATTGTCATTTTTGAAACAATAAAGATTAAAATAGTAATTTAAGCAAAGGAGAGGGACGGGAGGGCAATTTACCCCAAATTCATATCGAATAAAATGTAAAACATTGAATTATACAAAATTATACTCATGGAAGTATCTGAATAAAAATTTTCTGCATTATAGACAGCTGAAGTAGTGACTATGTTACGTTATGCTAAACGGAACTAACACTTTCGCCAAGAAGATGCAAAAAAATCAAGAATAACAAATTTGCAAAATTACAAAATTACAAAATAGTTGTACACGTTTGCTAGCTCGAATAATCAGGGAGAGCAAGTGGGTTTGAAATTCGAGTTATAGGAAGTGGAAGACAAAGGTAATAGCGTCAACTTTTCCCCATGTTTCTTGCTGCCAACTTTTGTATCCATTTCCCAATTTTTTTCTCCAACCCAATTGAGATTCCGTGGAATACTTTGTCACTACGCTAATGTCTGCTTTGATCGTGTACAATATGTACAAGACAAGCGAGGACGTGCAAACTCTAAACCTGAGCACACACTAGCTGTACCAATCCAACGACGGGTTAAATTTTAGGGGATGTAATATTGTTATAAAAATTTATTCTACAAAAATTTGAATTTTAATGATTACTGGTGCAATCTTTTGTCCAACATCAATTCCAAGAAACCGCAAAAAAAATGTTTTCATGACCTCATTAGATACACAACATCAAGGCTGCATGTTCTCTTCCCCTTAAACTTGAATTCTCTGAAGTAATGTTTTGATTTTGAAGTTCATGATTAAAGAAATTAAACCGAATAGTATAACTCCAAAATCAGTCGTTACTCGCAATTACAAAAGGCATACCATAAAAATCAACGAAAATCAAATGCAGCTATCTAGAAATCATCCGCTCGCTCTCTTTTCACATCAAATGCACATCCAAATAGCTAACAGACAGATTCCGTGAGTCGGGTTCGGCTTTCCCGAGTACGAAACTAGGGCTTCACGACAAGAGGAAAGCAGTGGCTTTGACATATTTTCAGTTTTCTTGGCTCACACGTACGTGTTGTTTTGGTGAAGTAGAGAAAGGTTTAAGATTGAATAGTTACTCCTTAAAACATGGACCCAATTTTATCAATGGACTCGTTTATGGTTGGTTCTCACTGCTTGACAATCTCGGTCCATCGTGTTCAGCAATTTAGAGCAATCTTTTTACCATATTGCCATATAGAACATACATATATAGCTTTAGAACAAGTGAAGAGGACAAATTGTTATTTTTCTCATGAAGAAACAATTGTAGGGATGACTTTGTTAAAATGGCTGGGAACAACTATCCTTACCTTATGTGTATGTAAGGAGGCGATAGTAGTTGTACTTTCAAATTACGAGTTATATGTGTAGATGTTTTAAGTCTTACTAATAAAAAAAACGTATTATTTAGAGTGCTGATTCTGAATTACACCTTTCAAAATCTAAATTGCTACCTCGTGAATCTGTGAGACTGTGAGTTAAATCACCACGTTAAATTAGGTGGATTGCTTCCTCCACATCTGCTAGAGCTTCAGGCCACCACTTGAAACTTCCTTTTTGAATTGTAACAGAATCTATATGACTTATTGAGATGTATCCAAATTGGTGCATTTTCCGCAAAGAGTAGTGGGCCTCAAGATAGACTTTGATACAGAATACCATTTTAGTCTGGCTCACAAGATTTTGTCCGTTTTGCAAGTAGACTCCAATAATAGTACCTGATTTATATGATAATTGATGAATCCCGTGATCACACATATTTGTACATGCATAAAATTTATGATTAATATGGTAAGTTTTTTTTTTAAAAGGTAAGAGACTTTATAATGTATAAGCAAACATGTTTGAACAAAGGGATTGGCTAGACATGTTCATGAGTATTCACAAGTGTTGAATTCTCTAACCTAGTATAATATAGAAAATCTCTACTAACTGCAGTAGAGGGGGTATCGAGTTTGATAGAAATATTTTGTACTCATATATTAATTTAGATTAATTATTTCAGTAAAATAATATGACAAAATAAAGAATCTGTCAAAATTGCCATTAATTGAGTATATAGGTATCATGTACGTATCATCTCATGTCCCCTAAACAAACAACAATTAATTAACAAATAATTTTTTCAGCTATATGGCATAGGGATGATAGAAGCAGTTTGTCGAAAGAGTACATGTGGCTATGTTACATTTAACTAAAGTATGAATCATTTTCAGATAAGGTTGTGCAATCATTTAGATTGTAAAAAGTTGTGAATAATCTACATTTGACACATTTCGCTCCCACTTTGGGAAACTATTTTCTTATCATCAAATAAACACTCAATTTCTTCCAAAGTTTTGCCTCTCGTCTCCGGCATGATGAGGTAAAAAAACACCGTCCCGACCGCCATTACTCCGGCGAGCAGGAAAAACACTCCGCCGAACGTCATCGCCGTGGCAGCAGTCAAGAACGTCATGGAAACCACCCCACTAACGAGCCGGTTTACCGATATGGCAAGGCCGGATCCTTGGGCCCGCAACCTCGTCGGAAATATCTCCGACGAGTAGACCCAAGTGATAGGCCCAAGCCCAATAGAGAAGAAAGAGACAAAGCAGCATACTGCCAGTATGCTAATAGTGATGGCCCACGTGGGCTTTCCGGTTGGGTGTTCAAGAACCTTCGAGCCCAGGCCCAGTACAAGCAACGAGACGCACATTCCACTCGAGCCCAACAACAAAAGAGGCCGCCTCCCAAACCGGTCCAAGCAAAAAGCCGAGAGCAGAACAAAGGCAGCTTTGGATAAGCCCATGATCAAATTGATGCCAAACAGAGTCTTCTTTTTGTGGATTCCGGCGTCCTTGAACACCTCCGGGAGGTAGTATATTACCGCGTCGTTCCCGGAGGCTTGCATGAAGAAGTTTATCCCAATCGCGGCCACGAGCATTCGCCGGACGGGCCTCGATGGCTTCCATACGAGCTCCTTCCAAACAGGCTTCCCATTATTCTCAGCTAATTCCGACGCTGCATTAGTTATCTCGGTTAGTCTAGCTTCTGCTTCCTCTTCATCACCGTATACTTTGATCAAAACCCGCCTCGCCTCGTCCATCCTGCCTCGGAACACAAGCCAACGAGGCGACTCAGGCATGGCCATAACACCGGCTCCAATCACGATCGACGGTCCGGCCGCGATCCCCAACATTATCCTCCAATTGTATCGCGAAGGTAGACCCGACAAGGCATAGTTGGAAACATAGCCACAGAGAATGCCGAGGACAATGAAGAACTCAGGGAGCGATGTGAGGAACCCACGATACGAAGGTGGAGCAAGCTCGGCTGTGTACACCGGAGCGATCATAAGAGCGTAGCCGACGCCAATTCCGGCCACGACTCGGCCGGCCATGAGGAATGGGAAGGATGGGGCTAGTCCCATAAGAAGTGCACCTACTAGAAATGTTGCTGCTGCTAGGACTATAGTGTAGCGCCGACCAATGTAGTCCGAAGTCTTGCCTGAAGCCAAAGAGCCTAATAGTGAACATAAATTTAATATTCCGACCAATACCTCCACTTGGATTGATGTGATCTTCATTACTTCTTTTATGTAAAGCACTGCCCCGCTCATTACACCAATATCTACACAAACCCACATAGAAAAACGTGTCAGCAAGTGATAGTTTATCTGTAGTTGGATTATGAACGTTTAATAGTAGCAACCCTTGTTGTGAGATTCAAATAAGCTGTTTTTCTTATAAGTGGAGATTATTATTATTTATAATGTATATATGTACAACATACTTAGAGTGAAATTCTCCTTCACGCGGTCACCGACATTGTCAAAACCTGATCGTGATAAAATCAATACAAAAAGTCGCGATAAAAAAGTTAAAAAAAATCTCTATCTTGACAATAATATAGCAAAATACGAATTATACAGTGCTAATTACAAAGTAGACCCCTTGGAATAGGCTAGAATTAACATAATAAAGTGTTAGGACAGAGAGAAAAAATATATATACTTCGAATGTCTACTCCGAATTCATTAACAATTAAATATCACAAAACCATTGTTGGTAAAATGGAAACTAAGACATACCATAGCCTAAGAGGATGGAGGTTGTAGAGGCCAGAAGACTACAGGCAAGTGCATATTTGTTAGGGTTCTTCTTAAATTCTCGAGTCTCGACTTCATTGGCCTTCGTTTGAGACCCCGTCACATCCTTGGATGTCACCACCATTTTTTAAATTTCGATGTCGTTTCAATGGCCAGAATTATATATAGCGTGAGCCATTTAGATCGGCCGAGAAGAGAGCCAGGTTATGGCAACTGAAGTTGGTGCAATAAAGAGGAAAATAAAGAGGAAGAGGAAGAGGGAGAGCTTTTGTTTGAGTCGAGAAAATTAATTGATGGGAAACCAATCTTGCGTTGGAAATGGATCCAGGAAAAAAGAAATTGCACACTTATCGCGTTGATCAACGGTTGGATTACAAATTTCGTTACAGCGTTGATCACGGAAATTCAGCCTTACCACGAATTGGGAATCTGGTAACACAGTATTTGAATTCAACAAGTATATAACTACACAATCTACACGGTAATTTTTCCATGCAACAATTTTTTTTTAGAGTTTTATCATTGCATTTTTTTTATTACACTCAAGATTTCGTTGAGACTTGAGAAGTCTAGCATGCTATTAAAATAAAATAAAATAACTTATCAAAAAGATATAAAGAAGGAGAGAAGGATGGACGTGATTATTAATGGTTTAAAAATTATCACTAAAAACGTTCATTTTTTCGATAAATCAATACATACCATAGCCAAAGAGGATGGAGCTTGTAGAGGCCAGAAGAGCACAGGCAAGTGCGTACTTGTTAAGAGAAGAAGCCTTCGTTCTCCAACCACCAACACTTTCACCTTGTCGTGCCTTGATCTCTAACTCGACTTCGTTGGTCTGCCTTCGAGTCTCCATTACATACTTTGACATGTCCGATTTTATTTGGATTGGGATCAGATTAATTAATTTCCCTTATTTGTTTAAATAGAGTATGGACCATAGAAGGAAAGTTGGTGAGGAGGACTGAACTGGTTATAGAAGGATATAAATCAAACTAAGCTTTTCCTTTGCTTGATCGAGGGGATGGGAAACGAAATTTGCATGATCCCTGTAATTTTACGATTAGTTTAGTGGTGATTGTTCTATATTAATGTTAAATACGTGAATTATTGTTCTTTTAGTAGAATTTATAAGAGAAATAAAATATGTATAAGTCACCACAATTTTGTGGTTACTATTCGCTGTATCGATATTAAATGCGAAGTTATTGATATTTTAATAAAATTTATGAAAAAGGAGAAAGTAAAACATATATGACTCACAATAAAATTAATCAGCCAATCAAGAGTTGTATTATAATTAGTTTTATGGTGATTCTTCTTCGAGTTTGTTAGTTATGTGGATTATTGATCTTTTCAATGAAATTGTGAGAGAGAAAATGAAATATGAATAACTCAGTCACTAAATTATCCAGTAAATCAAGAGTTATATTAAAGATTAATTTTATGGTAACTCTTAGCTAATAAATTAAGTAATGATGACGCAAATACTGGGAATGTCATGAATTGGATTTGCAGTTAGTCATACTAAATTTCTATTATAAATCTTGGCAAAATATTGAGGAGTGATCACGCAAAATGGAGCCTAATTCTGTTTTCTTGGCAACCTAACCTAACAATAATATGCCTTAGTCTGATGCACACAAAATCGTAGACGAGTATTTTGACATCATAACGGATCCAGACTAAATAAACAATTAAGTGAAAGATTTGGATTAAAATTAGATCCATATTTATACATTAAAAGAAACTATATTTGTAGTAAACCTACACCCTATATATATTGGAAATTTATATATTTCTTTTCTTGGACCCAAATATGGAAGGCCGAGGTGAAACTTTAATTGCCTCCGAGGCTTTGTTTGACGACTGAATATGAATCTCTAGTTATAATCCCCAGCAACACCTCATAATTATATTAAATTTTTATTAAATGTTTTAACCAAACTTATAAATATCTAAATTGAATAAACTTGAAATATCAGCATACAAGATAGCATAAAAAAAATTACCAATTACATGGTGGAAAACGGTAGGAACCCCCAATTTGCTCTTCCCAAAGTAACTGGATAGAGGTTCTATATGTAGAATTCTTTATTTCCATCCCATAAATACTGACCAGTAAAGCCAAAGAGGAATGGCCCATTTAATTCGCAGGCTCTTTAACCTCGGGACTCCAGGTCCAATTCCTGGCAGTTCTTGTTACACAATATCTAGCTAAATGGACTTCCACTTAGATCAAAAGTGAAGAACAATGAAAGGTATCACATGAATATGAAACAATCTGGACATAAAATCCTCTCCAGAAACGTCCTTCAAAGATGATCGATTATAGCATTGGTGAAGTCTGTCGTCGATGAGCTGCCACCCAGGTCAGCAGTTCGGTACTTGCCCCCTGCAATTGTCTTCAGGATAGCATCCTGGATCATCTCGGCCTTATCGTTGAGCTCTAAGTGGCGCAACATTGTGACGGCACTCAATAGCAATGCGGTTGGATTTGCCAAATTCTATACGCACAAGATCAATTGCAATCGTAGAAGGGAGTGTGTCAGAGAAATGAAAGGTAACAGTGTAACGAGTTCAGCGTCAGAGATGATCTACAGTGCTTGATCTAACGAAAAACTATCTGCTCAAAAAAAGATCCAAGGAAAAAATTACAAGTATTTAGCAAAATTTACGGACTATCATCAAACAACACTGTCAAATCATCAAGAGTTAACCTACAGTTGAGAAGCGCAATAGATTTAACCCAGAAAGGCATGTCATCCCGATTACTGTAAATATAAACAATTTGTCCCAAGTAAACTTTGCATATTCAAACCCCACAAAAAAAAAGAAGGAAATAAACGGGTAGATGCAAAAAATTCTGTGAATATCTCTAGACAAGCATACTGATCAGGCTAACAAAGAATGATTAATGTTAACATGTAAATCATGCTATGGACTCCTGAATAATGCCAGCACGTAAATTTGCAAGCCGAAGTGAGTATAGCCACTAGGACAGCAACAGCATAAACAACCAATGATAGCCAAATTTCATACGACAACAATAGGCATTTAAAGTTATGTTATATCAATACCCAATTCAAATATAGGTCGAACGCTACTAAAGTTGATTTTAAGCTTGTTACCACATCTGAGATTTATCAAGGATCTACTAAAGAAAGAGACTTTGAGATGTTTAAAGTGATTCTGGAAACCAACCTTCCCCGCAATATCAGGTGCAGAGCCATGAACAGCTTCAGCAAGAGCAATTCCACCCTCACCAATGTTGCAGCTGCAATCAAACTACTGTGAGATGGCAGGAAAGAAAAAATTATCACTTGTGAACAAAGTTGTGGATATACCTTGGTGTCAAGCCTAACCCACCAATCAATCCTGCACAAAGGTCACTGATGATGTCTCCGTATAGGTTAGGCATCACCAATACATCAAATAATGCAGGATTCTTCACAAGCTGAAAACGAAGAGAAAAAAACAATAAGATGTTTCCCATGCTATACGGTTCAACAACAGATATCATAAACAACATAAAGGTAAATCTGGAATCATATCCAATAAGCAGTTCAGCTGAACACAGCTACAATTCTAGATTCACTGTAGAATATCACATTATGGCAAACAAAACTCAGATAGCACAGATAATTCACAATGCACCAACATGGTTGACCAATCCATAGTCAGAACGGGCACACATACCATCATACAGCAGTTATCGATGACAACTTCTTCATATGTTATTCCAGGATACTTCTCCGCAACCTCGCGACAGCACTGCACGAAAATCGTTGACTTAGTACAAGCAACGCCAGCCACAATAAATCATCCATGTAAGAAAACAGAAAATGGGAGACCAACAAACCTTAAGGAAAAGCCCATCAGTCTTCTGCATGATATTAGCCTTGTGTATAGCCGACACTCTCTCTCGTCCATGCGACTTGGCATAGTGAAAAGCATATTCAGCCACCCTCAGACTCGCTTGGCGAGTGATGATTTTAAGACTCTCGACAACGCCTCTGACCACCTATCATCATTCCAAAGATTCAGACACACGCACACACACACACACGGCTTTCTTTCATAACAAACGAGAACTAACCAGAACTAAAAGAGGCTCACTTGATGTTCAAGACCACTGTATTCTCCTTCAGTGTTCTCACGGATAGTGATGAGGTCGACGCCGTCATATCGAGTCTTGTAACCAGGAAGGCTGTAACACGGCCTCACATTGGCATACAAATTAAGCTCCTTCCTTAAGGTAAGGTTCAAAGAACGATGGCCCTTCCCAATTGGTGTAGCCATAGGACCTTTCAATCCAACTTTATTCCGCCGCACCGATTCCAAACTCTCCCACGTCAAAAAACTCTGTGTCCTTGGATCTATCTGATCCCCAACATAATGTTCCTCCCATTCAATCGGCACCTCGGCTGCTGTAAACACCTGCCGCAATTCAAACCATTAGCACAAAAATCATTACTCCGAAACACCTCAAAAGTTTTCCAGGAAAATCCGACCTGTTTGACGGACTCGGCTATCTCCGGGCCAATGCCGTCACCAGGGAAGAGCGTGGCCCTGATAGGAGTGGCGGAGGTGAAACCTCTCGTCGATTGGCCGGTTATCGAGTTTAACGAAAAGATCCGATTAGCGTGTCCATTCCGGAGCGCGCGCCTCACCAAGGAAGCCATCTATCTCAACTTATCGAAACCTTTTCCTCGTTAAACCACCGCTCCGACTTCTTCAACAATCACATCAAAACTATATATAAGTAGAAAAAAAAAGATCAAAAACCCTAAAATTGGAGGGCTCGTCAACAATCCAATACAACAGAACCCAGGCGTAAATTAAGAGCTCAAAAGCGAGTTAAAGAGAGAGTCGGAGACCTCGTTGGATCTGAGAGAGAGGGAGGAGGGGATCTAGAGAGAGAATTTGGGGTGATCGGAGAAATTGGTGTTTGTCTTCAAAACGACGTCGACGACCACCGTAGGAGGTTTGGAGTCGAAGAGGCGTTGTGTCGTGTGTGTGAGCCGAATGGGAGCGTGAATGGGCATTTTCTTTCTCCTACCCTTTTTCCTTTTTCCTTTTTCGGATGTCTTGTCCAACGACGTCGTTACGATCTAATTAGTGTAAATTACACTAAGGTCTCCGTTGATTTGGTTTGTCGTTGATGTCATTATAAATTCGTTCAAGAAGGCAAAATACATTTTAATCATCACAAATTAAGAGGTTTTATTATTTATTTTTTTGGAAAAGTTCACTCTATTATCCCTGTAATATTACGAACTTGTACTTACTACCATGTGAATGTGTAATTTAAAATACATAAAATATGTCCAATTTATTTTAATTTTCATATAAAAAAATAGGTCCCGAAGAACTCGATAGTTGCTTGCGATTTTTTTGTCAAGACAACATCATTTTGACGTGGACCATTATCTCAACATTTTAGCATGTTTTAGCATTTTATATAACATATGATTTGGCAAGAGGTAAATTTTCAAAATAATTCAAAGTTTGTTTGTCACGATCCGAACTAAGGTCGATGACCGATGCGAGACTCTATGACATATCAACACCATAATACGGGTATAGTAAGCCTCAAATCGTCTTACAACAATTATACCAAGCCAAAGACAAATTACAAACAAAAACCAACAAATATCTCAAAAGCACTACTACGAAGTATCAATATAGAAGGAAAATAATGGCACGATCCGGAGATCTCAAAGAGTAACCCTCGAATGAAAAAGTTGTGCTTGTGTCATGGACTCTGAAAACTCAAGATGAACTAAGGTCTCTCATAATCTGAGATAGAATAATAAGGGTAAGTGTTAGAAAATACTTAGTAAGGAAATAGAACATAACATATTAATTATGGTTGACATATGCGTGCAATAGAACCCAACCATGTTCGACATGACGGAAAATCGAAAGGCATAATGATCATATGCTATACAGAGTACCAAAAACACAAATATAGGCATGCACAGAACTATAATATAAACACCCTGAACACTATGCCTCTTCTTCTCTTATTTCCCCTATCCACCTCTCTCCTCACGAAATCTCAATGTCTTCACATACAAAACCTCTACTTCACTCCACAACACCAACAACCTAATCCAGGTATGGCCAATTCTGGAAAAGGCATAACCCTAATTCCCAAAGTGGAAGAGGTTCTTGACATATGCACATATATTTTATATTTATTAGTTAAACTTTTAATATCTAGGTATTTTGTTATGTTAAGTATTTTTGTCCCATTTAAATTTTTATTTGATTTTAGATTTTTTGGATT
>SOPF01029054.1:143527-157020 GCA_012979155.1 Hypericum perforatum | reverse complement strand
GAGGATTCAAGCCAAAGAGGTGTCACATTCAAGGCAGTGGAAGCAGAAGACGAAGAAGAAGATAATGGCTACCTAGGCCCCCAAGTTCCTAGATGTGATATGTTTGAGAAATCATTTGATGGCCCAAGAGACAATGACCCATTGTGCACGGGTGTTGGAACAAGCAACGCCGCGCAGTTTGTCTCCGAAAGCTTGGAACCAGTATCGTTGGAAGATATTGAAATTGACTTTGATTTGGGCTTTCAAGATGCATACGCCAGTATCTATGCACAAAGTCCTGTCGAAGTTTTTGACATAGAAGAGATTGCCGGGTTAGGAGAAGTTAAAGATGGAACAACTGCATCTGTTTCACGTGGTAGTAGTCTTCTGATGGACGAGGAGTTAGAGGAAGGAGAGATTGCTGAGTAGTGGCTATTTTTTCAGTTGGGCCTGGAAAATTATAGACGAGCATCGTCCGAGCTCGGTTCATTCGACGGATGCTAATGCTGCACGAGACGGAGTTATTCGGTTCCGTAAAGATGGCATCCAACAAAGGCGGACATTGATGTACTTCTATGTGATTCTAGTTGTTGATTGCAGGAGCTGCATCATCATCATCATCATCATCATCATGTAATGAAGTAACTCTGGATCAACAAAGGCGAACTTGGAATATTAGCACATGCAAGTGTTTTTATTAATATCGAATGAATCCTACCTAAAAAATAATTAGTATTGGGGATGGTTATTTGGAAGCTTAATGCTTTAGCTCATGAGTAATCTACCTCCTCACACATTGCACAACTTTGTGGCTCTGCAATACAGATTTCTAAGATTCAAGGAGAAATATGACGCTGAAAACATCATATTAATATGATTTTGTTTTTTATTTATTAATATTTACAAGTTTGTTATTAAGAGATTTGTTTTCCACTCCTTGTCCTCATGGTGATGTTTGACCCAAAGCATTTATAAGCGCAATCTGTTACAGTAAAATTCATAGAGATCTCCTCTAACCTTTTAAATTGATAAAATGTTTCAGTTTTGAATTGAGACTAATCTAAAAATATGATAAATTCTCTAAATTGATTCTTTTTCTTCAGGATATTACTTTAGAACGAAATTAATGTAATACAACTTCATTGTATAGTTAAAATTCAATCGCTTCCGATCGATGAATCTTTCATTTTATTGAATTAAGCAACTTTGAGTTCAAATCATAACTGTGATTTGATATTAATTCTCCTTATTACCATATTCACGGAAATGATTGAATCCAAAATTTAATAACGTTAGCAGCGCAAGATTATTGTTTAGTGGGGACTATTATACTTAATATTATTAAATTATCAGAAAAAGGTGACATGACAAATCTATTGGGGTAAACTTTCATATTTAGTATAGGGAAAACCAAAGAAAACAGTCTTATACAAATAAATTGAATTTCAATGGACTAGCCATCAATGGGGCTAGAAAATTGTGGTTCACCAATAATTGTTTTATTTTTTATACTATCTAATATATGATCCACAAAGTCGATTTATCCAATTTTGAGTTAGATAAAATTCTTGGATCAGATACAAATTTTGTGGCTGATGTTCTCAAGAATCCAAATTCAAAATCTGATTAAACTAAAAAAATTCATCAAAATTAATCTACTTTCGAAGTGATTGTTGGTCCAATAATTTGTTAACTATGTACTACAAAAAACATCACCAATATTAATGCACACCTCCTGTAGGCACGCGGAAGACAATTTTTTGACCTTTTATATGTTGAAAGGTTAGTGCCGACACTCCAGCTTCTTGTATGAATTACACAGGGGAATGAAGTAATTACAAAAATCAGTGTGCCAACATATAAAAGTTTCAACTACACCATGAACAACTAGTTGATGGCTCAACGTTTCTTGTTATTTTACTTGCATGTACAGATGCCATATTGCGAGTTTTGTTCTATGTTTGAGACAACAACTCAAGAATGTGATTCGATGTTCAATTATTCATTATGCCACCTGCAGTAATCATGCCCTTATTTTCCAAGCCGTCGCTATCCACGAGAACATGATAAATTAGGCTTAGTTTGAATTGGTGCATATGCTATATGTCTTAATTTTTTTTTATAAATAGATTATATATATCACCATTTACACCAAGTAGTAAATAATGACATGGAACTAATCTCCCAGACTAAGAGACTCCACACACAAAATAATGTCTTGATGGCCCAGCTCCATAGTAGAGTTTGACCAATCGGTACTACTCAAGGATACAACATAAAGTAATATAACGATGAAGTTATCGGTTTAATCTATCTCTGTGGAAATTGATGTATTTTCTCAACAGCCAAATTCTTCAAAAGATAGCCTCAAAAAG
Organism: Hypericum perforatum; assembly: GCA_012979155.1. Taxonomy (NCBI): domain Eukaryota; kingdom Viridiplantae; phylum Streptophyta; class Magnoliopsida; order Malpighiales; family Hypericaceae; genus Hypericum; species Hypericum perforatum. The sequence continues at coordinate 154,666 of SOPF01029054.1, read as the reverse complement.
TGATAATCACATTTTCTTGATCATGTTTTAATCTTTAAATATGTGTTTTGATGTTAATGAGTTTTCTATACGAACTAATTACTTGTATATGTATTGAATGTAATAATAATATCAAAATTAAATGTAATAATAATATTAAATAAGACGAGCTGGCTACTCACTAGTAGCAAGAAGATATATAATAGGACACTAGGTTGGTACTTTAATAGGAAGAACATCAATTTGTTGGCGGGCACAAATTGTCTCCAGATATGGAAATTACAGAACTATTTTTCTTGTACTTATTTAGCCTAACTCTTTATTATCTTCCACAAATGGGAAAACAATTTCCAGCTTCAACAGAATTACCTTCCCTGCTAATTTCGTTTTTTCAGCTGGAAGCACAGCTTATAATATCATATTGAGATACAACACTATAAAGGAAGCTACTGAAGTCATGCGGGTCAGAGTCAACCTGCCATGAAACTCTCAAAGGCTAGAATCGACCACCGGCTAACTGGGTGACTATGAATACAGATGGTGCGATGAGAGGGACGACAGGCCAAGCTACAACAGGTGGACTCATCAGGTCTTGGGATCAGGGGCGTAGGCGCGTAGCTAGGTGGAAAGGAGTGGGGGCAATTGCCCCCACTTAAAAAAATTATTTAATAATTTGTTGTATTTTTTAACTAAAAATTAAAATTTAAAAAATTAAAAATTAACCTCACTCGTTAAAGATTGACCCCACTCGTTAAATTTTCTGGCTACGCCCCTGCTCGGGATGGCATTTGGTTAGGAGGCTTCATGCTAAATATTGGTTGATGCTCGTGTGTTGACGCTGAACTATGTGGAGCTCTCCACGGGCTAGTTTTGGCTAAATCCTTGAACATCACTAACCTTATCTTGGAAGTAGATTCACAACTAGTGGCAAGTTATATAAACGATGTTCAAGAAAGTCTCTTTGTCCCTAATCCTATTCTCGACAGAATTAGAGAGGAACTTTAAGGAAACTGGGAAGTCAGTCACTCATACCTATAAGGAGGGTAACCGAGTAGTTGATCGTTTGGCTAATTTGGCCTTTGGTAAGCCCCTTGGACTACATATTCTATAAGGACCGCCCATGGAAGTTAGAGGTATTATGTTAGATGACATTGGCGATGTATCTTTTCCTAGACAAGTAGTCACTATAAATTTTGACGGTGCAAGGACCAATTTAGCGACACACCATATGTCACGGGGAGAATTTTCTTTCCGATGTACTCTTTCCCTCCAATATAATTTTTCCTACCGGTTTCTTGTGGTGAGGGTTTAACGAGGCCGGCAGTCGAAATCTCACAAGAAAACAAAAAGGATACTTGCACTAAATAGGTTGTATTTGACCATTATCATTAATTTATAGGGGGGCAGCCCCTCCACTTAACCAAAAAATATAATATAAAAGCATGAACACAGATGAATTATGGTACACATGTTAATTATCTTTATGTTGTTTACTAACTTTTATGTTGTTTATTTTTATCTTTATTATACTTGCTTGGCATTCCCGCATAAACCCTATAGAAAAAGTGTTTTTGTCTGCTCACATGTGTGCTGCTAAACTATACAAAATCCAGTCCAACAAATTCAACGAATTTCATGAGAGAATAAGCCGACGTGTTGGCGTATGAATCTCTCTTGCCATATAGATCATTCATAAGCTCTCTATATAATGAATTTTTGTTTAACGTAATGGGTATTGAATACTCATTAATACAGTAATTTAGTACTAAGTAACCATATTTATTTTATCCTATGATTAATTTGGAGGGAAATAACTTGATGTAGGTGCATTATCTTTGTGAGAATTTTAGGGACGGGGTTAATGTGAAGAGTTATTACACGTGATCGTTTTTGGACTATTGGGAGTGAAATATAGGTTACACCCCCGATTTGGACTTATTTACAGATTTCACCATTCAGAAACGACAATTCAAGGCATCCGACTATTGGTACAAGAAATTTCTCCACGGCCTTCGCCTAGACGGAGGGACCTGAATGTATTTTGAATCTTTGTTTTGTTTGTTATTGTATCTTGGTGTCGAAATAATGCCAACTATTTCCAACTAAGCACTGTGATTGTTTGCAGTTGTACCTTGTTTTTTAAATTAAATAAATGATTATGAATAATTCATGCAACTAATTAATCGTATGCTTACAAATCTTCAAAAGAATACCAATAATTGAGTTGCCGAATTGGTAACAATCGATAATTATTAAAATTATATGGGTTGAATTCTTATCCATGTGGAAAACTTGAAATAGTGTTCAACCTAAACAAATATTGAATAATTTAAAAAAATCTCCGACCATCACCTTTCTTACTTCTAATTGTCCACCATTTTATTTTGAGCACGATACAAAATTAGGAATTAAAGTCACACAAGAAAAGGGAATTCAAACATAAAGAACATTATATTCTGCAGGCTCTTAGATCTCCAGCCTCTCTCGTTGTTAGGAAGAAGTTTGGCATGTCCGCCGGCCAGTTGGCCTTTTTAGCCGCCGTCCGGGAAGCTGCCTAATTATGTTACATGTTGATTTTAATTGCTTCTGGTCTTTGATGACCTTATCTGATTCTCGTACGTTGGATTTTTATTATTAAAATAAAGTGCACGCTTCTGCTTCTTTTCTTTTCGTAAGAATTGTTTCAAAAGAAATGCATGCCCAATGGAAGTAGTCGTATCTCCGGGGGCGGATCCAAAAATTTTATAATATGGAAGCAAAATATTTATATTCTTCATGCAATTGAAAAAAAATCGTAGTGAAGATAAATTAGTCAATATCAATAGGGGTAATTTCTTTTTTTTCTATTAAATATATACCCATAAAATTTTTTTTGGGGGCCATTGCCCCCACATACCTACATATAGATCCGTCCCTGCGTATCTCCACAATAAAAAATTGCACAACATCAGAACTTTACCAAAAAAAACCAGTCAAATATGCAATATGTCGTTTAGTCTTCATTAATCAAGTGAGGTAATTAAATAAAAAAATATAATTATAAATTGGATAAATTATTCTGAAATTTTTAGTGTTTCACAAATTTACGATTTGACTTTTCTTGATAAAGAACTGATTTTTTCCCTAGTTTTGAGATATTACAAGTTTCACTCTCTTGCGTTAGAATACATCATTTTACCGTGAAATATTTCAACGCGAGATTACATGAAAAAACTAAAATATCTTTATTAAAAATAAAAAATCTATATTTCTTCTTCCTCTAAGTTCATCTTTTTTCTCTCATCTCCAAAACTTCTTCAACTAAAACTAAAGCCAAAACTCAAAATTAAGTTGTAGTGACAATAAAACTAATTAAAAAGAATTGAAATAAAACTGGCAACCAAAATATGTTTTAGTTTTCATATGTAATCTAAGATGATGTGAGTACGGATTAATTTTATGGTTTATCTAACACAATCGAGGAATATAGTTATGGCACGAATTCATAGCAGCTACGCATAAATTGCGAAAGTTCTCATGTTGAAATAATAATAGTAAAATTGGTCATAAAAATTTCTGCCAAAACTATTGAAATTCAACTCAACTGTTAAAGAACTACACGCATTTTACTTTTACGGTATATTCCGTAGGATTGGACTAATCTTCAATTCAAGTTCTACGATAACATATCCAAATAAAAGTCTCCCATAATTGTAAAACTTGGATAATCTGCAGTTGAATTATGTGTTTCGTGCTTTGAATCAATTCCACAAGGCCTTTCTTTACATTTTTTCCAATGGACTCTGTCATAGGCGCAGGGAAACACGTCTTCAATAGTCCTGCATGCTGCTAATTGAATTTGTCTTTAGCTTTGCCGCTGATGGTTTTTTAGGAATCTAAGCAATTAACAAAACTGACTAATTTATATATAAGACAAATAGGACTTTTGAAAAGTGACCAAAGTATTTAAAATGTTAGCACCGAAAGATTTTCATAAATTGAACTTTAGGACTCCACCACATAAGTCTAATTATTCTTTATTGTACGTTTCGTTGGCTACTATTAACACGTGGGAGTAAATAAAATATTAGGGTCCCCAATTATTTGCTAATTACTTACACTGGAGAAGACAAAACTAGCAAGAACGGGAAAATAAACTTACAATTGTGTATGTTGAATGGTATGCGCTCATCTCTTTACTTAACTAGTTTGGCTTTATATAAAGTATATTTGGACTTAACCTTAATATACCTGAACGAGAAGATATTTTGCTACAGCTTGGCATAATATGTTTCAGGTACTTAATTACTATTGGTCGTTAGAATAAAGTTTTACATTTTAAAAATAAGATTTAATAAAAATGTGTTGCTATAACATACATCAATTAACAAAATTTAACAAATTAAAACGAGAATCATGTAAGAATAAATTATAATAATATTTTCAAATCCCGAAATCGAACATAAAACATTGATCAATTTATCCACCAACACATTTCAAATTAGGAGACGATCACTCATGACTCAGTCCTATGTGGCGGTATGACAAGTATAATCTTGAAAATTATAATAACGAAAATTTAAACAATCGTGCCTGCTAGGACACTATATAAAGGAGCACTGGGGGTGCCATTTAGTTCCAACAACATAAAATCAATTGACAGGCATAAGTCTATTGAGATATGGCAATTACACAATTGTTTAGCTTGTGTTTATTTGGCCTAGCCTTAATATTGTCTTCCACAAATGGTGAAAATATTTCCTATTTCAACAGAAGTAGCTTCCCATCTGGTTTCGTTTTTGGAGCTGGAAGTGCCGCTTATCAGGTAAATAAGAACATTTCAAATTTGATTCAATGACTGGTTTCAAATATAGATTCCCATAAAATACGATGATTGATGTAGAATCGCTAGCTGATAAGTGAGAGATTATTCATTAATTACGTTCTATAATTATTATTTGGCATGATTTTTTCCTAGTCGGAAGGATCACCACTCAAGTATGGAAGGGGGCCATGTATATGGGATGAGTTCGTTAAAGAGTTTCCAGGTATGAATATCCTTTGCTCCATTTTTTATTTTAAATTTTATATGATATATTGCGAGCAAAATTATTATTATTATTATTATAAATAAAGTCTAGTTGTTTTTTTAACTCTGTTCATTGGAAGAATTGGTGATTTCGTCTTTCGGCCAAGAGATCAGCCACGTAAAATGTGATATGAACGTTAGTTGCTTCCCTGTTTTGTTCGCCAATAGATATCACGTCAGAAGTGATGGAAACACAACTATACAAAATAATTGTTAGATAGAGCTATATCACACATCAGGTAAAACTTACTAAATATAAAGATACCAAGTAACATTATTTAAAATTAATAGTCTTATTAATTTGACTACGAATATTAATATTGGATTATTTTGTAAAAGAAGATTAAATTATGGTTGGACCAGTTATTAACTACCAATTCGAATTTAGTCGATCATACCACGAGAGTAAGTTACCCAAAAATTTTCTTTGTAAAAAATAATTTATGAATTTTTTGGATTAAAAGTAGTTAAATTAGCATTTTGATCATAAATTTTGGAAAATATAAGATATTTCCAATTTTTTGACATTTCTTATAGTAAATACAATTCATAATATAATATTAATATTAGAAACCTCTTGTTCGATCCATGATCCACTCCATCAGACCAAAAAATTGAAAAAAATCCGAGTCACTTTCCAGTCCGATTTTAAAACTATTTGAGGTAAAAATTTAATTCGATAATATGGGCCGGTGATTTTGGGACTCTCCAGGAAGTAGCTAATTGAGCCAGTGACAAATCACTTGTTGGCCCATTTCAACATTTTATATGAATTTCTCGACTCATTCAACCTGTTTTAATGGATGGCAGAAAAAATAGCCGACGGTTCAACTGGTGAAGTAACGGATGATTTTTATCACCGTTTCAAGGTATACTTTATGTTTGCTACGTCATATTCTTTATGAATGTTACTTACTAAAAAAATTATATTCTTTTTTGTATGAAAACATTAATGTTCTGAATATGATCTAATAGTCTATTTCAAAATATAACAGGAGGACATTAAATTGGCGAAAGAAGTTGGCTTGGACTCCTTCAGGCTGTCCATTTCATGGGCCAGAATATTGCCAAGTAATTGTTTTATTTTCATTATTTTCGTTGAAGATTAATTTCAATTAATTGTATCTGTTTCTAATTCTTATTTGTAATTTCACAGAAGGAAAGATCAGTGGAGGGGTAAACCCAATCGGAGTTAAATTTTACAACGAAGTCATCGACGAAATTCTTGCCCATGGTCAGTAGCAGTAGAACCAAGTAGATTTTTCACTAGTCCAAAATTTATTGTGCATTGCAATTTTAACTGTTTGATATTTCTACTTTGACTACTATATACACAGGTCTAAAGCCCTTTGTAACTTTGTTCCATTTCGATACTCCTCAAGCACTAGAAGATGACTATGGTGGACTCTTGAGCCCCAAAATTGTGTAAGTATTTTATTATTTGTACTTAAAAAGTAGTCAAATAGAAAAAGAGTATAACATTATTTGAACTATCTTGTATATAAATAATAATTATCTAACGATTTTTAAATTGTAGGGATGACTTTTCTGATTATGCAAATTTTTGTTTCCAAACATTTGGCGGCCGAGTAAAACATTGGGTCACAGTTAATGAACCAAACATATTCACTATGTATGGCTACGCCACCGGCGCATTAGCACCCGGTAGGTGTTCTAGCTACGTCGGAAATTGTACCGCCGGTAACTCGGCCACTGAGCCCTACATCGTCGCGCATCACTTGCTCCTTCTACATGCCGCTGGTGCAAGATTGTACAAAGACAAGTATCAGGTGAGGATCATAATTAAGTATCAAAAATAAATTATAAGGATGGTGATATGGGGTCATTATATCAATAATCAACCTTACGGAATTTTATTAGGCCAAGCAAAAGGGTCAAATTGGCATCACCATCTCCACCACTTGGTACACACCATTGCATGATACATCAGCTGATCGACAGGCAACTTCCAGAGCTTTGGATTTCAACTTCGGATGGTAACTTCCCAAGGCTTGTTTATTTCGTCGAAGAATATTTTCTCCCATTATTTTTACAAAAATATTTTATTTTTTTGATATTTAACTTTATTCTAACCCTAACTTGGTTGTAGGTTCATACATCCTGTGATATACGGTGACTACCCAACGAGCATGAGAGAGCTGGTGGGAAGCAGATTGCCCAATTTCACCTCAGAGCAATCCCAAATGCTCAAAAAATCTTTGGATTATCTCACAGTCAATTACTATACTTCTTATTACGCTTATAGCGCTCCTTCAACTAACGGAGTCAACGTTAGTTACACTACCGACGGGCAATTCAGTTCTACCGGTAATTAGGGCACCATGAAAATATTGTAGTTTCTTGTTTTATTTGTCAATATTTTGAGCAATTGGTCAAATTTTGAATCTTTATTTTGTTATTGCAGGTCTTAGAAATGGAGTTCCTATTGGGACACAGGTATATTAATCTCCGTTTGATTTTCCTAAATTGTTCTGACAAAAGAAACTTGTCGACTTCGAATTTCACTAACTAGTTGTTGGTTGTGTGAAAATTTTGTTTTTGCAGACTGCCGATTCAGCTTTTTACGTTTATCCCAAGGGGTTACATAGTCTTCTAGTCTACCTCAAGAAGAACTACAATAACCCAACTATTTATATCACAGAAAATGGTAAGATTGTTGATTTTTTTTCAAGAAATATGATGAATTTGTTAATTAACATTGTTGATTAATTCAATTACGCTTAAATTTCTGTTTAAACCCTAAAAATTTATTTTCCTACATAACAAACCGATAATATTTATTTTCATTATTGTACTTAGGAATGGCTGACAATGGCTCGTTGCCACTCAAAACGGCACTTAATGATGGTGCAAGGATAAGTTTCATGAAGGACCACCTCTCATATCTTCTGGATGCAATCAAGTACGATCTCTGGCACTGAATTTATAACTTGATTCCTAGATTTATTAAATCGAAAATTAGTTTTGGAGGGAAATAACAACTTATTTATAATGAGTTGGTCTTTGTGTAAATTCTCAGAGATGGCGTTAACGTGAAGGGTTATTATGTGTGGTCGTTTATGGACGACTGGGAGTGGAATTCTGGCTACACCGTCCGGTTTGGGCTTGTTTACAACGATTTCGCCACCCAGAAACGACAGCTCAAGGCTTCTGCCTTTTGGTTCAAGAAGTTCCTCCTCGCCTAGGGAGAGGACAGACCTGGAATATTCATTGTGTGAAGAAACATGTAGATCATTTATTATTGTAAATTGATATTAAAATAAATAATGTCAATCAAGTGATGGGCATGATTCCAGTTGTACCTTGTTATTATTGAATTAAATAAAGGATTTGTTTTTGATAAATTTCGTTACTCCATATAAATTGTCAGCTCAGGTGGAATTTATGAAGATAAAAATAGTGTGAATAGTTTAGTATGTAACAAAAATCTGGCAGATTGAACGATGTTGTGTAACATATGACCGAAAATTGATTTAGTGATGTTAATTATTCTTATTAGAAAAATAAAAAGGTGATAAATGGCTCAATTGTTTTATATAGAATGTTATTACATTTTATGAAAAAATATCAGATATTATGTTGTCATTATTTCTGTATTCCTACATTTTCTTATATGAATCGCTTGTGTATTTTTTTAGCTTAATGCTTGAGATAACACTAAGAAGAAAATTTTGATAGGCGTCAACAACTGATATATCATAGTGTAAAATTTTGGGAGAGGGACTACTTTATATTTGGAAAAGGGATGTAACCTTTCCAAAACGAAAGGGATGTAGCATCTGATACATTCATGACCAGCTGTGCTAGATTGGCATATATAAAACTAGGATTGAACTATAGCCGATAAACTATAAATAATGGAAAATTATCAATGGTCACTTCATAATGTATTATATATTACTCAATTGGTAGAATCTTACCAAATGACGATTTCACGGTGGAGTTTTGAAGTTCACTTTCTCTCTTTTTTTTTTTTTGAAAAAATTGTTAGTGCAAAAATTGTCATCTCGTACGGAATGACTAGAGAAGGTAGAGAAAAAGTTAATGCGGATAAATATTAACTGGGATGACCACCTGTACTAGATTGGCATTTATTACTTTTACGTTTGCCTTTGAAAAATAGAGAAAAGACCAAGGCATATAAAATATTCCCATTATCAGAAAATTGATGAAATTATGGTAACTCTTCTCTTTCTCTCATGTGTAGATATGGAATCACGTTTCTTGCCGAGCACCAACTAAAAGAAGTTGCATGTAGCTAATTATTTTTTTGGGTAACTGTGAAATATTAATATTATTGATAACTCCAAGTAGCTACAAGGTGTAAAAATAAAGGGAATCAGGGTTTTATATTGTTTTCCGGAATCCATAGATAAATAACCAGTGGACCAGATTTTGGTTTATAATAGTATTCTTCGAAGAAAATAGAGTACATCAAGCTGTATACAGTTTTTAAGAACTCCCAACAAAACTCTTAGCATTTTAACGGATGAAAGCGTGCGGCACTAGTATGAATTTTTTTTAAATAAATATGATTTTTCTGGGTGTTAGAGAATTGGAAAGTGTGAATAAAAAAATTGGTTTGAGTTTGGTAGGAATGAATCCTAGCCATTGGTTGAGTTTGGTAGGAATGAATCCTAGCCATTGTTGAGTTTGGTGGGAATGAATCCTAGCCATTGATTTGAGTTGGTGGGATTGAATCCTAGCCATTGATTGTGATTGTTGGAAGGTCTTGGTTGCCTATATAAGGAGCCTTCATCCAACATTCCAAATCATCCCAAGCTCACACTCTTCTTGAGCTCTCTACTTCTCCCTCTTAGTTCATAGTTTTCTGTCCCACATAAGTGTCGGAGTTCTAAGGCTGCCTAAGGTTCGAAAGGTGTTCAATAGTGCTTCCTATTGTTCACGAGTTTGGGCGTTGTACCTTGGGAGCTCTATTACCCACGGAGGCCTGAAGCATATAGGCGGGTAATAAGAGTTTAAGGGCACACGGTAAAACTGTGGCCTCGTCCAGGATCTAAATCCAAAGTCATCATTTCCTGTCCGAAGGTTATACACACTTACCTACAAGTGTGATCGTGAGCATTCTATGTAACTCTTATTTTGTTATATTAAGAAATCATTACATTTAACAACTGCCTTTGATCGTTAGTAATGTACTTAGATATTATTACATTTAACAAGCTGTCTTTGATCTCAGTAATATAATCAACTATATTATTATCACTTTCATAAAATTACGAATTTGCACCAACACTGGGGATGCTCGATAATATAAGGGACTAAAGTGAACTTAGTTCAAACAAAAACTAAGATCACGAGAAAATCATTAGCAGAACGCTGGGTATAATGGTCTGTAAAATTCGAAAACTAACAATCCTTTTTTTGCACTAATTACCAAATGCTCCTCGAACATTTTACCATTAGGAGGAACTACAATGTCATTTTTGGTATTTACCATTCACCAGAAAACATAGCAACTGAATGGTCACATTTTTCTTATAGCTTGCCCCATTTATCTATATAAACAAGAGAGAAGGAAGGCAGTAGATAATGAAAGAAATTATGAGAATGTACTCAAAATTATTTTACGTTCTTCTGATCTCCTTACTATTCTCAGTGGGGGATTGCCATGAACATGAAAATAAGCATCAGAAAAAGAAATTTAATCTTCAACGCTCCAATTTTCCTGACGACTTTGTCTTTGGAGCATCATCTTCTGCTTACCAGGTACATTAATAATTATGTTCAGGTTCCGTTTGGCATGAGGGGCATCAATGAATTGACGTGATCTTCAACGTTCATTGTTCTTCATATTCATTAAATTAAAGCTTCATGAAAATTTTCAAACTTTGATGTTTATAATATATAGAAATTATCCATATCTGAATGATGAAGCTGATACTACTAATTCATAATTCGCCACAGTATGAAGGTGCAGTTAGTGAAGATGGTCGAAAGCCAAGCATTTGGGACACATTCATCCAAAAGTATCCTGGTCTCTCTCTCTCTCTCTCTCTCTCTCTCTCTCTCTCTCTCTCTCTCTCTCTCTCTCTCTCTCTCTCTCTCCA
>SOPF01029054.1:66045-143427 GCA_012979155.1 Hypericum perforatum | reverse complement strand
CTCTCTCTCTCTCTCTCTCTCTCTCTCTCTCTCTCTCTCTCTCTCTCTCTCTCACACACACACACACACACACACACCCCTTTGATGAAAAAATATATTTTTAATCGGGATGGTTTTTTTAGTCACATAAAATATTCTGCTCAACTACTTCAGTATTCCTAACCATGTTGGCATCTGTAGGTTTTTAACTTACCAAAAGCACTATAAACATGAACCAAACCAGGGGTTAGAAATTTAAATTCTTTCATGTGGTACACTCACAACTTTTTGTGAGTAAGATAGTCGCAATCAATTCCAGGTTTGGAAAATTAACATCTTATTTGTATCTTGAAATTGGAAAGTGACAATAGCTATTCGACTCGTTATTTGACAATGTGTAACTTATCTCGAGAATAATGCAAGTCAGTTTATCTTTATTAAAAATAAAAATAAATTAACATCAAATAATCTGTAACATAATTCGTGATAGAGTATTTATTTCTAATTAGTGTATCATATCTTTCTTCTTTTAATTAATATTGATCTGAGATCTCTTTTTGTCGTGGAAATGACATAGAAAAAAAAAACCAAAAAATTATCATCTTCTACTTTTAACCAGTACACCAACATCTAGAAACCCAAGCCACGGAACCATAATCAACAAAACTATTCCAGAAAATAATACTAATAAAAAATAACCCAAGCCACGGAACCATAATTACAAAACTATTCTAGCAAATAATACTAAAAAAATCTAACACAGTGAGAATGATCGAGGAACACCCGAGAGGCGAGCTGCTTGTCAGCAACCCGACCATACCCCTTATTTTGTAGGTTGATTTCGAGGCGAATAATTTTGTGTTTATGAACGTTATTGAGATTGGAGACTATGATTTTTAATTTTGTCATTGCAAGGGCTCAAAATGTCAATTAAAAATTAAAAAATTCAGTACAATGTTTTCGTATCATAATATTTTGATAAAGATTAGAGATCCTAAACACTATTTTGATAAGTAAAAATTCAACCACAAATAATATTAAAAAAAATTAAGTCCTGAGGTAATTTACCCTAAAAAAGGGTTGACATTGATTTTTTCAGAATGCGAAATGTTAAGAATTATTTACTATTTAATTCATTGATTTCTTCCTTTTGATTTACTTGGATATAAATTGTAAAGATGTCAAAGTATTTCTCAAAAAAGAAGGATTATGACGACAGAAATGTATTAATATTGTCTTCAACGTGTATCCGATACAGACAAGATATTGGACAAGAGTAGCGGGGCAGTCGCCATCGACTTTTATCATCGTTATAAGGTAAATATTTGATATACTTTCTATTTCACATGCATTTCATTTATTTAACTTAATTTGTCCGTAGCTTTTTTTTTCTCCAATAGAACTTAAATATTTAAGATTCGCTGGTCGATGTGTCTAAGGATTACCTTTTACTCTTTTTCCAGGAAGATGTGGGCATAATGAAGCAAATAGGACTCAACGGTTTTAGATTTTCCATCTCATGGCCTAGAGTGTTACCTGGTAAAGTAATATTTAATCACATCACATTTATCAAATAGACGCAATATCGTACATTATCATGAACCTTAATTTCCCTCAATTTGTAGGTGGTAACCTCAAGAGTGGAGTGAATAAAAAAGGAATTGATTTTTACAACAATCTTATTGATGAACTCCTATCCCAAGGTCTTCTTAGAATGCGCCCACTTTATTTTCTAAAAAATTACATTATTTTTACAAACTTATTTTGCTCTATTACATTATTTTTACACAAAAATCAGGAATCGCGCCCTTTGTGACATTATTCCACTGGGATCTTCCGCAAGCTCTTCAAGATGAATATGGTGGATTTCTCAACTCAAAAATTTTGTGAGTGAAACTAATATCAAGGAATTACTGAAGTTTTTTGTTAATTATGCATACAATTATTGATACACGATATGTTGCCTGTGAGAATTTTGGAACTATCCTGGAACAATCCAAGTCCCAAAATTGGGTATCTGGTGGCCCACAGGCCCATCATTTAAGCATGACCTACTAGTGTATATCGCCATCAATGGGTCAAAAAATTACCTTACCTATCCACTAATGTAATATTTTCCTGTTGCAAAAGAAAAAAAAATGGTAATTTGTTGTTTTTATTGCGAAATTGTAGAAGTTGGTCAGTTAGATATGAGGAGTCAATTCAAATGGGTTGATTAATAGCTCCAAGAACTACCATATCCTACAATATACAATAACGTTGAACCAACTTGCCTGGGCTCTAAATTGATAGATCGAATTGAAAGTCAAATCGTATTTTTAAAAACAATAATTTTATCTAGGTTCTTCTCTATATTCTTCTTTTACTAACAACATGAAATATCTTTCTAATCCTTACATTATCTTGAACTTATTAACAACAATAAACAACTTTGATTATGTTCACTTGATCTATTTATTTCTTCCCATATTTAGAAATAATGTGGTCTTTGTCATTCTATTATCTTATGCAGGAATGACTTCGCTGATTTTGCGGATTTGTGCTATAGCAATTTCGGAGATAGAGTGAAGCATTGGATAACCCTAAACGAGCCGGCATCATATGCAACGGCTGGTTATACGAGTGGCATAGGTCCACCGGGAAGATGCTCCGAATATGTATCTTCTAACTGTACGGGTGGTGACTCCGGTACGGAACCCTACACCATCGTTCACAACCAGCTTTTAGCCCATGCAGCCGCCGTTCGAGTCTACAGGCAAAAGTACCAGGCAATATTTCTTCTTTCAAATACTAATATTGATAATATTGGGCAAATTTTAAAAGCAACCTCGAGAGCGATCTGCTTTGTTCTTAAAGGTTCAGTTCCGGCCGGTAGATTAGTTGAATTTTATCAAAAGTTAATTCTATTAATTATTATAAAAGTATTAAATAAGCAGATAATTATAAGTATCGTCTGATTTTTACAAGTTATATAACAGGTACTGAAGTCTTAATATAATCACTTCATACTTGACAAATTCAATAGAAATCATTTTTTTCAAAGCATATTTTTTTATCACCTGGACCCAAACTGACTGGTTATTGTCCTCATTGTTGTGGATTAATCTGAACCGCTAATTAAGGGTCCGATTGCAGTCCGACCATCCATCTAGCATGTTTCTAAAACAATGATATTTCCTCCCCTGCCTGTCGGCAATTCATTATTTCTAATTGTTTTGTTGGCTACATTTTATACTACTCTAAATAAGAAGATTACACCAAAGATACAGTTCTCTAATAATACAAATAGCTACAAAGATTATTCATATTGGTTACCCCTAATATCTGTCACCTAAATTCAACTCACACATAGCTGCAATAAACACTATCTTAAGGAAATCCGATTTTTTTTCATTTTCATAGGGCAATAAGATTACCCACTAAATTCACAGCCGTCATGTCTGTTATTTCTATTGTACTCTTCACCGGTGGAATAATCTTTTTGCCTAGAAAATTTCTACAAGCATTTTATAAGATAAATCTTTATCGACTGTATATTAGAAACTCAGAAAATGTTTTTCATTTCCGTACATGATAATTTTGTTCGTTAATTTTTCCACCCAATATTTTGTTAAATAGTTGTGTTAATGTTTACTACATATGTATTCAGAAACAACAAAAAGGTGAAATCGGGATCGCATTAAATTCTGAATGGATCATGCCTTTAACTGATACTGAAAAAGACAAAGCAGCTGCTCATCGGGCATTGTCTTTCCGACTTGGATGGTAAGAATGTAACATGGTATATAGTAACACCTACTAAATTGGTCTCACGATATGTCCGATATATGTATCATATTTTTTTTTAAGAATTAATTAAGTAAAAGTGGGTCTTGATGTTGTTGCATATCTATGTAACCCCTCTGATCACCTCTTATTTTAGATTTCTGCAGTTATTTTACATTTTTATAACTTGGGAAGTATTCACTTTTTTTTTCTAAAGGTATTGAGAAGTATTCACTAAACATGCAATTTACATTTTTCCTCTTTTTCCCACAGTTTTATGGAACCGCTAGAATCTGGCAAGTACCCAGAGGAAATGGTATCTCGCTTAAAGAAACGATTGCCCAAATTTACCGAAGAAGAATCTTCAATGGTTAAAGGATCATACGATTTTATTGGGATCAATTATTACTCGAGTAATTACGTATACGATATTCCATGTCCTACGGAAAATTTGAGTTTCACCACAGATTCATGCGCTACCACAACATGTGAGTTAATTAAACATACATATACCAATAAACAGGTGAATTTTAATTGATCGGCCTGATAAGAGATTAGATGCTGTGTGTTTTAACAAAACAAATAAGGATACATATTATTTGTTTGTTTACTTTACCATTATTTGGAAAATGTTCCTGACGGGAGGCTGTCTCTATTTGTGCATATTACATATGAATTGGTTCACGGCTCACGGATTAGTGGTAAGGAATGGGGTTCCAATTGGTCCTCCGGTACGTTTCTTAATTATTATTCTTTTGGGTTTCTCCGTTAAATTGATAAATTTTATGTATTTTCTTGTAAATAGATTATCTAATAAAATTCCGAGATGAGAAATATATTACCCAAATGTTGTGATCTGAATTTCTTCAGGGTGCGTCCGAATGGCTTTACGCTTATCCCGAAGGCATTTTTAAGCTTCTGCGTTACATCAAGAAGAAATACAACAATCCAGTAATTTATATTACTGAGAACGGTAATATTCCTGTTTAATTACGAAGAAATAGAATAATAGTAAATATGAACTAAATATTTATCATGTGTCATTACTTTGCATATAATGAATCTGTGCACAGGCTATTTTAAAATTGATTAAGTCTATTTTTTTTCCCTCAAAGAAATTGATGTTGATTGATTTATTTTTCAGGATTTAGTGATCACAGGAATGACTCGCTCGACGATGGTATAAGAGTGCAATACTATAAGGACCATGTTTTTCAACTCCAAAAGGCAATTAGGTGACTATGCACATATATTCTTTTCTTGCACTAATTTTTTTTTATAAGTGATTAATTTTGTAACTCAAAAATATTGGTTATGTAGCAAATTCGAATTATTGAGTAACGGTAATCAACATCCTATCCGAGTGAATTCAAATGTAAGATTAAGTCTTGGTTGCCTAAATTTTGAAATCTATTGAGACTATATAAACTATTTAATAACCCGAAAACTTAGTATGAATAAGAAGTCGACTAGTTACCCGTATTATTTTCTTGTGCTAATGTTAGTTGGAGGAAGAAATTTTAACTGGCTTTGTACTAAGTAATGTCGTGATTTCGATTTGAGCAGGAAAGGCGTAGACCTGAAGGGATACTTTCCATGGTCGTTGTTGGATAATTTTGAATGGGGTGATGGCTACACTGTTCGTTTCGGAATTGTTTACGTGGATTACGACGACGGATTGAAGAGATCTTTGAAAAAATCAGGTGAATGGTACAAGATGTTTCTCGCAAGTAGCTCGGGTAATATCACAAATGGAGTTTAAAATTCAAGAGATAGCAACATATTACATCTACAAAATATATCAACAACGACTTCTAATCGAGAGATGAATCTGTATATGGGGAAGCCAATAAATGTTAACTGAAAAGGAACAAGTCTCTTTGTTTTTCTGTTCTCACAATAAAAAAGATAACGAGTTTCAGCTACTCCTGGGAGTTAATATAGTTTCTATCCCTACAACGCTGCAGAATGGATACGGCTGGTTCTTAAATTTGAACCCATATCTCAAGACAACATTTTGATCATAATGATACGAAACAATGAGATCTCTTTCCAAAACATTGAAATCCATTAACAAAATCATAAATTTAAGGAAAAATCTTCCAAGACGATAAATGCCCAAAAAAAAATTTACATATTATTTTCTATAATTAAGAAATGAGTTCGATCAAAGAGCACATAATCTAACGTTACAAAGTATTGTATAATGTAAGTCAGTTAATGTTCAAACCCCGAGAAAATCATAGTGTAAAAATTTATATTTCAAAAACAAGGAAATTATTAGGACAGTCAATGTTATTCACGGAATTTTGCAATAAAGATACCATATTGTCTCTAAAATCTCGGAGTACATTGTGTTAGGAATGCAACAACACCGTGAACAAGATTGCACAAAGAATACGAACATAAGATATAACGTGGTTCGGCCTAATGCTTACGTTCACGGTGAAAAAAGAGAACTTTTATTGATGGATACAAATAACAAAGGCTTACACAACCCTATGTAACATGTTTTTATATAGTAGACAATACTTTAGGTTCAAGTAAACATATCTAGATCGAATTAGTAGTCTAAAATAAATCTCGAGCTAATTAAAAAAACTATCGCAGAAATCCCCAGCGATCGTTGGATGCCCAATGGTCGCTAGGTCTGGAAAACCGGAATTCTATATTTTCCGCGCAACAGCAGCTGAGTAGGCAGCATGCATTGTGCCCACCTATTTCTCGCCACAACTCATCAATCTCTACCTTGGAAAAAAATCATCTCGTGCGAGAAACCATGAAACTCTACCTGAATTTCAACAAACTCTACCTTAATAAAAACTCTATCCCATGAAGAACCATGAGAACTTGTAAAACAGACTCGACTCTACCGACTCCTCCACGAACTATATATAACCGTCATCATTAATAAGGCCATCTCAACTTTCTCACGTCCCTTTGTTCAATCATTTAGAACCAGCTTCCGAGCTTGTTTAGTCTATTCCCTCCAATCTTCATTAAACTCGAAAGAGCGATTCTACTTGCAAAAGTAACCTTGTGACCAATAGACGCACTTTATATTATCTAGTCAGTCCCATACTCTATAATCTCGAATCATTTTTCTCATAGTTTTAAAACCCGGATTTTAGTACGACCCGGATTTTGTCCATTTTCCGAGTCAACCGGTCAGACCGGTCCAACCACTAGTCCGACCAGAATATTTTTTCTTCTATTTTTTGTAATTTTTTAAAATATATATAGATATATATGTAAATAATTTATGTAATAAATTAATAATTACATATAAACATATCATTTTTTATAAAATACAAAAAATAAAATATTTTTAAAAATGTGTGGTCTCGAATCAAAGATAAAATTTTAATTTTTTTAATTTTTTTGGTCAAACCGCCCCGGTCTAACTGGGATTTCTGGGCGAACCGCCCGATCCGACCGGAAAATGAGCGGTTCAACCAGACTCTGGGTTTACCCATAAAAACGAACCACTTTAATGAGCGATTTGTGGTTCGACTGGTCGGACCGCGGTTTTTAAAACTATGATTTTTCTACTAGACTATCTTGCCTCAAATCAAAGCTATTTTATATAGCATATAAAGGGCCACCTTTTGTTTAACATAGTAGAACTCTCAACATACTTTGAACTCCAAATTTTGGCCTTGAGTGAGATACCTGATCTGTCATATGTTCAATGCTAAATCTACTGAAGACCTTTGACGTGTACGTCCCTTTAGACAGTCATAGAGGGGCTCAGCTAACAAAGTTTCTTTGAGGCAATACTCAAACCATACTAGTCGACCCTTTTCTCCCTAATGCGAACCAACATCACATAACTTGAGCTTTCATCTCTCTATCAAAATACTAAGATGTGACTCCACCTATAACA
This sequence comes from Hypericum perforatum, assembly GCA_012979155.1. Lineage (NCBI taxonomy): Eukaryota > Viridiplantae > Streptophyta > Magnoliopsida > Malpighiales > Hypericaceae > Hypericum > Hypericum perforatum. The sequence goes on along the minus strand of SOPF01029054.1, from coordinate 135,797 downwards.
GTGCCCCCCCACTAACATATAGGTATTATGAGCATCTCTTTCTCCCTTCATCACTAACAAAGTATACTTCTCCACCTGGATTAAATCACCTACCACCTTGTAACCATGCCTGCTCTAATCCAAGGCTCCTAACGAGATCAAATTCCTCTCCAACTTTGAAATGTGCCTAACTCCACATAACTTTACTATAATGCCATCCCACATCTTGATTCAGGTCTCTCATATATAGACGATCTTACAAGCAAAACTATCACACATAGTAACCATACTTGAATCAACGAACTTATAGGTGTCGAATCACTTTCTCTTGGACATCCTATGAAAGGAACAAATGATATCCAAAATTCAAGAATATGAATGATTTGGACCTAACAAAAGAGAAAGGTAGTCACCACCAAACCAATCCAAACATGAGACAATATTCATGGATATTGATCTTCTCTCGTGGTGTCTTCTTAGACAATTCTTCTTCAAGTGTCATTTTTCTCCACACTCGAAGCAATTTTCCTTGAACTTTCTTGACCCTGACCTAGATCTTCTTCTATTTTTTGTTCTTCGATCACCATGGCTACCCCTCATAACTAGCATTTTCGTTCGTTCATATTTGATTTTTTTTCCTTTAATAAAATTTTAAAAGATTACTTGTGATATCCTCCAACTCTAGAGACTCATTTCCCAATGCCAGAATTATAGCTCAATTCTCGTAGAAACTCAGTAAGGAATTTAGGAGCAACAATCTATTGTCTTCTTCTAAACTTCACATCAACTTTTCTCAAACCGCTTATAAGCTAATTAAAATCATTAATATGGTGGCTCAAATTTGAGCCTTCCTTCATTTTGAGCCCGTACAATTGTTTCTTAAGATAAAACTTGTTTGATAAAGGCTTAGATATATATCTTGCCTCTAATTTTTTCCATATCTCAGTTGCTAACTCCTTATCCATTACATGATACATCACGTTGTCTGCTAAGCACAAGCAAATTATTGCCATCAACATGACCTTCATCACCTTCCACTCTTGATCCTCCATCTTCTCGAACTTCTTCTCTGAGACTGAGATGACCATTTCTTGTTGTACGAGAAGATCTTGGACACGCTTTTTCCATAATCCAAAATTTAAAGAATCATCGAGTTTCACACAAGCAAACTTTGTGTCATCCATCATCCTCTCGCCAAAAGCTATGATTCAAGTTATTAAGAACACACACAACACTATGAATAAGATCGTGCAAAGAATACAAACACAAGATATAACGTGGTTAAGCCTAATGCCTACATTCATGGTGAAAAATAAGATTTTTTATTGATGAATACGAGTCACAAAGTGTTACACAATCCTATGTAACATATCTTTATATAGTAGACAACTCTTGGAGTTCAAGAAAACTTATCTAGGTCAAATTATGAGTTCAAAATAAGTTCCAAGCTAATTAGGAAAAGTTGTCGCAGAAATTCCAGTGATCGTTAGATGCCCAGCAGTAGCTGGGTCCAAAAAACTGAAACTCTATGTTTTTCCTCTGGTGATCGCTGGGTGGGTAATAGGCGATGTCCCCACTTATTCCTCGCCACAACTCAACATAATGTTACTAAACAAAAGTTTCCTTTCTTCATTGATATAAAGGTCGTATGCATTTACATAATAAAAAACACAAATTGTTTTTTGTTTTTACTCTATTTTTTTATTTAGCTTAGTTCATTATCACATGGAAAAATATAAGTCTTATAGGTTGGTCAAGCTCAATTGGACTCCTATTCATTAGGAATGGAATCTAATGGTGACTTCAAGCTAAAGTATATCTCATATATATATAGGTATTTATCTATATAAGAAAGAAATATAAAAAATTTAAGAGGGGAAAGTTAGGATCGGGATGAGCCGAACCCATCCCTAAAAAATAGGTCAAACTTTAAATGAATGGTGCCTCTTTGAAGTGTCCAACAACACATTTGAAATTGGCACATTCTAGATAAGAGTTATAGTGGTTGTTAATGAAAGTTGTGAGCGGAAGCAACGAATCTTTTCCATAAAAGTTTCAACCATGTGATCCAGTTCAAGTTTCTTTAAATACTTGTTCCATTGCACAATTCGAGTATGAACTTCCCCTCTTTCTTATTTTTTTTTTCTTTGCAAAACTACATCCGAATATATCGTACTTACGATCTCTTGGTTCAAAAAATTCGTGAGAATATTACTCCTAATTTGCGAAGATTTTGTATACCGGAAAATTGATTCTTTAAAAGCTGTTTATACTAAAGTAAGAGAAATTAATACATTTAATGAAAACATCGTTCTTTGGTGTGCCTAAGTACTCTATATTAAAAGAAAACATTATTTTCCTGAGATCTGTTGGTCGACGAAATAATTTTAGTTTTCAGTGTAAATAATTCAAAATTACTTTAACTTAAAGTCTAAATTGAGACTCAACGATATAAAACGATTATATTTTATTGTAAGCAGAGAAGTAAGTCATCTACCTTTTTAATAACGAATGTCATAACTTTTGCGGATTTTGAATATAAATTGTTTAGAAGTTAAACCTTGATAGATCTGAGAATGATCTACTAAATTATGGTCTCATTTATAAGTCTATGATCTGTTCTAAATTTATATGGATTATATTTCGAGCACATTCTAAATTTAAATATTATACATGTCTTTATGCATATCCTATGCAGATTTGGATTATGTGAAGATTAAAAAAATTATTTTAAACAGTATAGAATAAAAAATAACCAACATATTTTGTTTTTCAACATTGTCATAGTTTGTGTCATATTGACATATTTTATATGTCAACATGACACGTGTAATTTTTCTTTGTGAATTTTTATAGGTAAAAAAAATGAGATTAGAAAATGAGAGATCATATTGTCATATATTATATATCAATATTGATATATTTTTTATGTCGACAATGTCATAACCATCTTTTGTATTTTTAATATATGTTTTTTGCATTTTTGTAAGAAAATTTATATATATCAATCAATATTGACATACTCGAAAGATCAATATTAAAGAACAAAATATATCAGCTAATCTACCTTTTCTATTTTATATTATTTAGAATAATTTTTCTTCGTACTCGATGTATTATCAATCCAATAGATCCATACCCGTGGAGTAACCTATGATGTCTCGATTTTTGTATATCCCTATTTTATTATATACCTTGTTTCATATTCGGAATCTTTGGGATAATCTTTAGCCAGTTATGCCAAGTTTTTTTTAAGAATTACGCTAAGTTTGATGCACATGTCTATATGGAATTCTGTGTAGGTGTACACAATTGGTGGAGTCACTTAAAAATATATATCTACAAGTAAGGTGGCTCGCCGTATATTCCAGAATGATACTCAAATGATACATTTGACTTTAAAAAAAGAGATATCTCCAATTTGCCATTCAATTTGGATTTGTCCACCAAAAATATATTCTATTTAGAAAGTCAAATTCCGTAGTTGGCCAGATCTGTTGCACCGTCGACAAAGATCAAACCTGTGCACTATCTTCCTTTGGATGGGGCATGTGGTGTGGTGCAATAGTACCAACACCAAAATTGATATATCATAGAAAATGTCAAGCTTAATTTAAAGGTCCCAAATATCTCCACGCCACACGATGGTAAAACAATATGGCTAAGAACCAAACAGGCAATACAACTTGGGACCTACGTGCTAGGCACTAAAGTTGCAACAAGTGGCAAGACATGTCGAACATGCTACATGACGTCCATGTGTTTAGGTTTGTTAATCATGTTTTTATTAGGTTCTAAGTAGATTTATTTATGGAAAAAATTAATAAAGTACACTGAAAATTTCCCAACATATCCCGAATGTAGGATTTTCTTCATAGAGGTTGAAATTTTAATGTAACGTGTTGATAATGCACACACTAATCACGGGCGAGGAGACACAAAAAATTTATGATACGCACTTTGTTTCACGTGTTAGAGTATGAAAAATGTCCCGCATGCTACACGGCATCCTCGCATACTTGACATACGGGGAGTGGTCTAGTTTGATATTTTTATTTTTTTTAAAAATCTTCTACTTAGTACCATTATATTTGAACAAATTTTTTTATGTAAGTATCAAATTTATAAATTATTGTATCATCAATAATAGTTAGTTATGTAATTAACAATTATTTATGATTTTTTAATTTTTGGATAATTATGTAAGTTATTTTATTTGTAACTAATTACTTATAAATTTCACAAATTCTTTTTTTTGAATTAATTTTAGTTTTTTAAAATTAGTTTATATATATTTGAATTTAATACAATAAATTATATTAGAAAAATAAAGCTAACATAGAATTGGCATGTACACAAAAAATAGGACAAGAGTTTTTGTTATACACCCGTTCCAATCCTGAACTCTCCCTTCTAGATTTAGGAAGATTGAATTAATTGAACGCACTTCTAAAATTTGTTCCACTTTGGGAAGACCTTGCATTATATCACTTGCTTTTTCATATAGAAATGTAATTAATCTTTATATCCTGAGTAATGGATTTATATCATAAAACTAAAACGGTAAATAACAAAAGCAAATCACTCCATATCTGTAATAGGTAAATGCGTCTTTTTCTCTTGAAGTTGTCGGAATTATTCGTAATAAAATATCGGCTACAATTGAAAAGGTCTTATCAATAAAATTTTCAGTTATTCCAAATACGAATGCGAGAGAGAAATTAACACAGACGAAAAAAAATTGTAAAGTTGATGATATTTCGAAGGTGCTGGTGTGAATGATATAGTGAGAACTGAGAAACTGTCATTAAGAGGCAAGGCCTAAAAGTAAATATATGTCCTCAGGCCCAAACGTCACTAGAGATAAGGATGGCACAAATATATAGGCTTGTTTTATCTTGAAGGTCTGGACTATATTGATTGTTACTTCGTAGATTACAGGTGTGGATCCATTTTATATGGGTATGAGCATATTTTTAGTATTGGGGTCTACAACACAATATATATTTATTTTATTTTTAACTCTATTTTGGACTATACTCATATCTTTATTTTGTTTTTAACTCTATCTTTGTTTTATTTTTATACTCTATCTTTTTATTAATAACATATTTTGACTCCAATTATAAAAATTTATTAGGATTGAGAATATGATATGAATCAAACTCTTCAAAATAACCATATACGTACCTTACACATTGCCATGCTTGAGATTTTTTTATTTGGTCAGTCTCCGAGATCCTTTACGAAAGCGATACATTTATCAATTACATAGATCTATGTCGTCCAAGATCTACGAGCATCATATTAAAAGATATCATTTGTATATATCTGAGTGCACACTAAATCGCATCAACTAATTTAACTATTGGTTATATATGCTATTCAACACGTTCTGGACGAATCGTGGTTGGCAGGAGTTGGCAGCTAATGTATAAAATAAAATCTACCAATGGGGCTCATAGCTACTTCAAAACGAAATAATCTTATAGTTACTTCCACGTCAAAGAATGAATCCGTTGGACTAATACTACCAGGAGTACTGGTTTTCAAGACTTAAATCTGTTTATGGATTCATGTTACTCGTTGTAATGACGTTTGAGATTTATCTTTTGTAGTGGTGGACTTAGTGCAATTGGATACAAATCTCGCACTCTGTCAGAGAGATTTTCTGGCAATTGCAACTCTTTTGATACAGCTAGTTGCTCGTTGGTGTAAAATCCCTTGCCGGGATTTACCGACCAAAGAAATAATTAAACAGATGGACTCTACTACTTTCCATTTCTCTTTTTCTAAAGTTGCAAAAACACTTTTTTCGGGTGGGAAGTTAGAAAAACACTTTACCTAACCTGTCCTGGACTTTAGTATGACCCGCGTGAATAGTTAGTTGTTCCTTCTATGTGATCAGAAATTTGGATTTTTCCATCCCAATTGGGTCAACTTTGACCAGGCTAAGCCGTCCATAAACCTCCTCCTCATTATTTTAAAAAATGTGATTTAACTTATTGTCCAATCGTCATTCGGTGTAGATAAATTTTCGTGTTTATATTGAAACTCTGATGATGATATGACAATTGATCGAATTGGCCTGATGATCCAATTAAATCGAATAGGTAAATTCAAAATCAAATTGCTAACAATAAATATTTTTATTGCTTAAAATCAAATTTCAAATACTGCTCCTTACAGAAAAAAACTCTTCACCCTTAAGAAGAATGAAACCCTCCCGCCCAAAAAAAAACCCAAAATGGATGTTGAAAACATTTCTCAATCCTGCTGTCCTAATCAGGCTCAACTAAATCAATTTCATCCATATGTTATGTTCCAAGAAAGAAGCCCATTTGGAATAGTCTTTCACCCCAACTACCTCAACTACTTGTTTGACCTTTGGACCATCGTATATAAGTAGCCTGTGTTCCACCGAATAAGCAAATTATTAAATCTCGCTTTAGAAATAAGAAACGGTCCATTAATATGAAAGTTCCCAATTCTCTCATCTATCTCTTCTTCTGTGCCTATTTCCTTGCCTTCTATCTCCAATGCTCTATATCATACGATTACACTTCGGTTACTATTGACCGAAACAAATTTCCCCCGGATTTCGTGTTCGGAACAGCATCGAGTTCGTACCAGGTATACCAAACCCCACATTAAATCATATTACCGTAAATTTTAATTTGAATACGGAAATTTTACACATTGTTCTTTTTTTTCAAAAGACGTTTCACTTTGTGATGTGCAGTATGAAGGGGCAACGGATGTAGATGGCAGGACACCGAGCATATGGGATACGTTTGTGAAGAAGCACCCAGGTACTTTTTCATTTTGCAAAAGTCTCTTCACTCGGAGTAAAATTCGAGATTTATTTAGAAACAACCCTTTCAATAGTACATTCTCTATCAATAAGATTTGAACAACGGCTGACTTTTATTGTTCGGGGCAATGTGGTGTTAGACAATTATAACACGAGCACCTTCTTCACGTATCCTTGCGGGATCAGGTATATATCACAGGCTAGGACAAAGTGTAGAGAATATAAAAGAGTAGTTTGGAAGTAATAATAAATGTCGTTAAGAGGTATTCCGTAGAAGAACGTTCGTGCAAGATACGTTACAAGTTACTTGCGGGAAAAGAGATTACCACGATGTTCCTTCGAATTCCATGGAAGAACGCCGATGCTGACGTTGACTCTGTGTAGCATTATTAAATAGTGATTAGATTCAGGAACTAACATACAAAATTAGTTTCAAGTTGTAGTTTGATTAATTTTTTAATTGGGCTAATATTTAATTTTAGTTAGAAGATATATTAAAAAATATAATTAATTCTAAAATAATTCAGTGGGGGCAATTCTCCCCCAATATGATACGTCCGTCTACCTCTGATTAGATTAATGGGTAAGTAAGTTTAACAAATAATTCCAAGTTTAAACTTTTGAAAAATCTGGTATTGTTAAAAAAATTGTATATTGATGCTCCTCTTATTGAACGGCAGTCATCTGAATTAAGGATGTAGCCATTTTTATGGGTTACTTGCAATAATCATTCTTTTGGAATATAATATTACATTGTTAAATGCATTTAGAATAATTTTTTAAAAATAATATGGATTCTAATTTGAATTATTTGATTAGCTAATATTAATTAAAAAGGCCATAGCTTTAGATTTAGAAGCTTATATAGTTAAGTGGCGGGGTTAAGTTGTAAGACATTAAATTATTGATGGACAAAATATTCTCAGATCCCTAGTTATTTCAATATTAGTTTCACATCCTTTTAATTTGAAATTTTGTACTCTTAAGTCACTGTCCGACTATTATGCCTTAGTTTAGGTACTTGACAATACAATTTTTGGAAGGGCATAATAGTGGGAGAAAATTATTATGAACTCAGTATTTCAAAAAAATTAAACTAGAAAGATGTGATATTTCAAGTAGTATGCACTAAAAACCGTCTGTTTAACTAGATGTGATAATTTTTCCTAGGTAATTCAGCACCTAACTTTTATTCATTAAAACATTATTAACTCAAACTGGGTACCAGTCGTTTTCACAACCGGTTTTATTTTTTATAAGTATTCATAGCCCGTTATATTGGCGGTCCAAATGATTGAACGCGCCAGATCTGATGATGGGAAAGGTTCATTCCAATCCGAATTTTTTGTCGACTCCTTAGGAGTCCGTCAGCGTGCCTTTTAGCTGTCAAAATCTCTTTTATTTATTTTTCATACTAGTTGATATTTGATTCATTCAATTTGATATTTTATGTTTCGAGTTTGATAATTTTTTTCAAAAAATATATAATTTATTTAATAATATCTAATAATGTTATCTGTCACATGACTTGTAAGAAATTTTTTATGTCTGTAGGTCATGTTTGCCAATCTTTGAATTGGTTGGGTTGGAAATGACTCAAATAAATCTCTTTCAATTAATTCTGTACAGCTAGGTTATCTTGGCCCAAATCTCTTTCAATTAATTCTGTACAGCTAAGTTATCTTGGCCCATCTTTGAATTGGTTGGGCAATTAGTCAATTACGAAACGCAAGTAGTCAGTCCAAGTGGGTCAAGACGTTTGGTGCCAATCTTAATAGAAAAGGACGTTTCGTAGGATTGCCTAAGAAGACGTTAATTTCTTTTTTTTAATACCCGAAAAGATGTTCTGAGACGATACGAAAAATATGCCTACATCTAAGTCGTACTATACAAAATGATCGACGGGGTCATAATTTTATCACTAGAAAACGTGAAACGCAGCCGAGTCATTTGCTAAGTCAATCATACTTTTAAGTACAAAATACATATTACTATAGTGTACTTTTCCGAATGAATAACCTCTTTTGATTACTTTCTCGTGTAAAAATTATTTTTCAACTTGAAAATCACAACTACCATATTAATATTGTAAATAAATATTCAGAACAGAGTCGAGTTACATAATGTCAATAGTATTGCTCTGAAAACTGCAAATCTAATGCTAATATGATCTTTCAATATTGCAGAAAAGATATCAGATCATAGCAATGCAAATTCTGCAGAAGAATTTTATTATCGATATAAGGTACTTCCTTCATTTATTAGCTCTTTAATCTCATTAGTTCTGAAATAATCATTTTTGAAAAGTAGAATTCATTATAGCAAGTGCTCGTTGATATACGAAATAATGCGGGTGCTAATTTCCATGGCGATGGTAACAAATTTTTAAAGGAGGACGTATCTTTGATGAAAGAAATTGGTTTGGACTCCTTCAGATTTTCGATCTCATGGTCAAGAATACTGCCTCGTAAGTTCATGTTATTATTGCATGCTAATTTTAGAAGTAAAATTGTATTGGTGATATTTACAACTTAAGTATATAGCGAATGTAAAATTCTCTTGAATGGGATAGTTGTCACTAATCTCCCTAATATAGTAAAATTCAATGAAAAATCTACACTAAGCTATAACATGACGTGTACATAATTTTACACTTGGTCCCATAACATATTTAGTATCGCCTAATGTCAATTTCTCAAAATAACCACACTTTAGAAATTATTGCATGCTATTAATCAACTAGCTTGTCTCTTTTAAAATATATTGTCCCAAAAAACAACAACAATTATTAGAAAAAGAAACAATGAAGTTGTCGAGAGGTAGAAAATGTCCGAGGTGAGAAGGAAAGGAAGAGAAGTGAATATTTTAATCGAATTGTGTATTGACAACTTGATTAGAATTATATATAATTGAAGTAATTATAGACAAACAAAAATTTCTTATCTATCCTAAGATGTACAATGAAATAAATGGGGAAAGAAAAATAATTGCCGTGCCTACCGTTGCGGGAATAAACGTAAATTTTAATTTCTTGGTTTTTTCCAAATTTTGTTGAAGTTAAAATAATAAAATTATGGTTTTGCATGCACTTTAAAATGTTTTCAGTTTCATAATGCACGAATTCGAAAACTATATCATTTTAATTGCCCTTTTAGGGTCCAGCTGATACTTTATGACTGATTTGGACAATGCAATAACGTATATAGTGATGTATCTTTCAGAGGGAAGAATTAACGGAGGAGTAAATCAGAAAGGTGTCGACTTCTATAATAATCTCATCGACGAGCTTCTATTAAATGGTGGTTCATCTCAACTGTCTTCTTGATTTAATTTTTGCTTCAATTGATATACCTACCATATATTAAATATTGGAGCTTATCTATTTCATCTACGTATTGTAATCCGAACTTTGTCTACACCTTTTGAAACGTATTATCCTAATTAATTTGTTCTATGTTCTAAAATTAGGTATACAGCCGCTTGTCACACTATTTCATTGGGATCTTCCACAAGCCCTTGACGACGAGTACGGTGGTTTCCTAAGCTCCAAAATTGTGTAAGTAGTAACATAGTTATTGCAACCGCAAGTGAAATTTTCACACCATAACAGATTAAAATCTAGGTTTAATAATTTGGATTATTGATGTCATCCTAATTAAAGATACGCATGCGCAGAAAGCTCTAAGTGGTTCCATATAAGGGCGGGAAAGCTCCTCCTATCGATTATTGATGCAATTACATTTTCAGTACTACTTATAAGAGAATGATTTGTTCTATCAACGTAAAGTGTAGACACAATTTAATGGTAGTTCAGGATTTAAGGATTCAAACACTGACAAAGTGTAATTTATCTTCCCAAAAAAATCATAAAATAATACATTTTTATTATCCAAATTCAGGACTACTATTTAGCCAAAACAATATATTATTAGTTGGTATAAACATTATGTACATACATTGGAGTTATCCAAATTATAGGGATTATTGACTGTTTAACACTAACCAGGGATGATTATCGCGACTTTGCCGATTTATGCTTCAAGGAATTTGGGGATAGAGTGAAGCAATGGATCACATTCAACGAACCAAATTTATACAGCAAGAGGGGCTATGGAACCGGTGCTTATGCTCCTGGTCGATGTTCAAGCTACATCGGAAACTGCACCGCCGGCGATTCAGCAACAGAGCCCTACGTGGTTTCACACAATTCCATTCTCTCTCATGCAGCTGCCGTGGATCTATACCGGAAGAAATATAAGGTTAGTCAGGCTTTGGCTCTCTTTCTTCGTACATGTTCCAATTTCGAAGTGCTATTATTATTTTGGTTATGATAGTCAGGGTCGTAGGCAGAAAATTTGAAAAAAGAGGACAATATATATTTTTTTTAAGTTTAATTTCAATTTGTAGGTTAATTAATTTATTTGTGGGGTCAATTTTTTAATTTTAATAGAGGTATGTATTAAAAAACATATCAAGTATTCATACAAAATAAAAATTAAGTAGAGTCAATTAACCCAATTCATTTGGATATGGCTCCGCAACTCATGATGGTGCTCGACTCTTGATATTATCGATTAACAGAAAATTTGATTTATAAATTTATCATTTTTTTTAATAAGTACTTTTTTTTTTGCTTTGATGCACATGTCCTCCACCTAGGTATGTTTCCGCAATAATCACTATACTGCCATCTTATGGATTGCCTCTTCCATTGCATTCAACCCCTAAACATTTTGCCAAACCACGTGAAAAGAATCTTTCCAGTGATAAATTTTTTTATTATTGCTCTTAATATGATTGGTAGAAAAATATGGCTTATAAATTTACCATTAGCTATATCATTCAGTTTTTTGGTTCTCCTGCTGATCTCCATAAAAGATTTGTTGAAAATTGTTGGCGGAAAATTAAACAGCGACCTTTTCATCGTCTCCTTTTAGGCATCTCAAAAGGGAACTATAGGCTTAGCAATGGCTGTTACATGGACAGTGCCCAAGTACCCAACGATTTCTTGCATAGCTGCTGCATTAAGAGAACTTGACTTCTTCTTCGGATGGTAAATCTTGCAATCCATTTCTTTTCCTTGTTATCCTAGAAGAAAATTGCATTTCTTTGTAGAGTACTGCTTATTTTCTAACAACTAGACACTAGACCAACTAATTTAAATTTGTGTGATTTTTGAATTTCAAAAAATTGTCATTAACAACTATACAACACCGTTTTATTCTAACTTCTTGAACTCCATAATGCCAAGTTAAATTAAAAAAATTCATTGTTAATTAACCTAAATATTTTTCGGTTGATAACTTAAAAGATATTTCAACCAAAAATTTTACTTAAAAAAAATCAAGTGTGAGTTACTCTTAATAATATTGCGTTATCGAGTGCTCGAACTCAAGACCTATTAATTAAATTAAGACAAGTTATGTTTGATTTAAGGGGTTGTTGGCTAAAAATTCTTTTAGTTTTTCCTAAAGACAACTGCTTTCGAATGAATGATTTTCTATTACTAATGATGAGTTGATTTATTTTTCATAGGATTATTCATCCGATGGTATATGGCGACTATCCTAAGGTCATGCGTCATCGGCTGGGCAATAGATTGCCTCATTTCACAAAAGCCCAGATGAAGATAGTCAAAGGGACATTAGATTTTGTTGGAGTAAATTACTATACGGCAAATTATGCGGAAGATGCTGCGGTTCACAGCAGCTATAATCTAAGTTACACCACAGATAGTGGTGTTAATCTAACCAGTAAGAATTTCGATTCTCCAAGTTTATCCTAATAAATTTTAACATAATGTTTGAACCTAATTATTCATTTAATGCTTCAAATTTTGGTTAATGTATTGATTTTCAACAGCGCAAAAAAATGGGAGACTGATCGGAGAGCAGGTACCTAAATTATCCTGCTTTTTTCACAATTTCTCTTTTCTTTCTTCTATGCAATAGAAAACATGAATCAATAAGGTTACTCCAAGTAGTTAAAAAATTGGATTTTATCAAATAATATGTTAAGCCTAAATATTGTGAATAAGAAAATATTAGTGGGTGAATTATTTTTCATAAGATCTTACGAAGCTCAAAAGATAGGAGTTACTCATATAATATGGGTCACAAACAAAAACAAACAAAAAATCTATAGAAATGGAAAAAAGTTGAAGGATCCCAACGATGTGTTTCATGAGAATTTGAATTTCGGGGGTGAAATTTAGTTTTTGATATATATAATTTTAATATCTTGTATATATTTTTATGGATAAATATTCTCAAATTCTTAAATTATAACATTATTTGCGATAAGATTTTTTGTTTATCAAAGTTATTCTAGGAGACCAAAATGTTGGTTTTAGTTCTTTAAATGGTGTCATCAATTTATTTATTTTTTACCAAAATATCCTTGATAAAAAAAATAGTATCTTCTTCGACTTCTAAACTTCGAAAACACACTATCCCAAAAATAAGAAAAAATTAACAAATACTTTAACCAAACCTTTGACTTCATCCTCCAATTTTTATCCCCATCCACTTTTCTTCCAGAGTTTGCCCTCTTCTCCGGGAGCCCATAAACATCTTTTCCAGGGAACACCAATCAAACAGTTGCAAGAGACCCAAGAGGCCCACCACCACCTAAACATCACCCAAAGATGTTCGGTGACTCTCCTCCTCCGCCTCGTCTGCCTTGTACATCGCCTCTAGGAGCAGCCCTCCAGTAGGCACAACTGGAACCTTGGATATTCATGTGTTCTTTTGATTTTTTATTTTTTTAAAAAAGATATTATAGTCAGTTACGAAATAAAAATTGATGACATTACATTCGTGATCGCCATTTTTTTTAAAGAATAATAATTTCAAAGATAATTTTGGTTAAATATGAATACTATTACACAAAATGTATAGAACATGGTCAGAAACTAATTTACCTATTTTTATTGTTGGATGATCTTTCAGACCGGAGCTACTTGGCTTCACATCTACCCGGAGGGAATTCGAGGGATAGCGCTTTATATAACCAGAGTATACAACAAAATTCCTATCATCGTCACTGAAAATGGTGAGATAATGAAGTGTAGCTTTCCTTATGGAAGACAAAAATTATCTTCATTTAATTATATTCATTCCATATCACCTCATATCTGAAAATTGTTGATAAGTCCAAATTTCTATCCGATAGATATTTTTTATGGTAGCAAATTTTTTCACAATTATTAACATCGTAGGAGCTCGCATATGTTTTTTTTTTCACAGTTATGAACATTGGTAAATTTTTAATAACTCAAACTTAATATTTTTATTAAAATAGAGTAATTGATATATAAATATTCGTTAATGTTTAACAGCTAATAATATTTGGATCATTAGGCATGCCAAGTTTTGAAAGCGGTTCAACTTCCAAGAACGCTACGCTAGAGGACGGGTTGAGGATAAAGTATATCTACCTTCATTTATCCAAGCTCCTCGACGCCATCAAGTAAGATCTACTTTCGCGTTTTTTAATTATTATTTCCTTGTATATGGTACAAACATTTGATAATACAGCCGATTCCATCTACTGAATAAACTGTAGGAAAAAATAGATGATTGGTATACGAGTAATGAAAATGCTAAAGTTATTATGTCTAAAAAAATAATGAGTAAGTGAAAATTGTTTAGGACATTTATAAACAAGTCAATTCGATTAATCTCAACATATCCCGTAAAGAAAAATCAAATTTCATTCTCTATATGAATTTCAAAATTTTTAATTAATGAGTATGAGTATGTGAATGTAAATATATAAGTATGCTTAGTGATGAACATATGAAGAGTTTTGGAGAAATGAAGGTAGGATGCTTGAGAGATGAAAAGAAAATAAACGGTCGACTTAAAATATTTATACTGTTTGTGTAATTATATATAAAGCGTATGTGGGTGTATAATTATACTTTATAGTAACGGATTTATTTTATTTTATTTTTTTGCAGGGATGGTGCTAATGTAAAAGGGTATTATATATGGTCATTCCTCGATAACTTCTCGTGGGCTTCAGGTTATACATTAAGATATGGTGTGTATTACGTGGATTACAAGGAAGGTCTGGAACGGTATCCAAAACTCTCTGCATTTTGGTTAAAGAAAATGCTAAGAAAGGAGAAGACCGAAACTGTAGCTAAGCTGCAATGAGTGATTTCGACGAGGACTACTATTTATTGTGTAATAGAATAGGCTTATATGTTTAGTCATTAATTTTTATTGTATCAATGTAAGAATAAGCATCAAAAATAATGTAATTGTCGATATGATAGTGTCAACCTGTGTTTGAAGGCTCGTTATATAGGTAATTAAAAAAAACTAATATGCGCATGTACTTTTTATGTGATTTATAGAACTCCCGAATGAAGCAGAAATTTCCCCTTGTTAAAGACAGTGTGATTCTTGCGAATCTAAGAATTTTTTTTCATTTTGAATAAAACTATTGTAAGAAAAAAATTAAGTAACTTAAAAACAGTGTAAAATGATCTCCTCAATTCAACTTAACTATGAGCAACTTCTAAGTTACGATAAAATTTGAACTACGCTACGAGTTAAACTAAGGACAAGGATAAAGAGTAATTGTTATTGTTTGATATTTTGGTAATGTCTTTCTACTTTATTTAAGCCATCTTTGTATGAATATCTTGACCCACTCTCTCGATCTTATAATAAAATATTCTAAGTTGTTTTCAATGCGCTAAGATTTTGAAACAAATCTCTAACAGAGATTAAATCTCACAAAATCCGACCTAATTAGTGATCACATACATAGGTTGTTCAAACTAAACTCCTTCCAATTAAGAAAGTCCAAATGTGGCTATTTCTCATTCAGAAAGATCTATCGACTTCGTATAATAATATTAGACAAATATTCAAAGATAAAATCGGGCTGAGAAAACTCGAACCGAACTTCCAATTTGAGAAGACCCAAACTGAACTCCCAATTGGAAAAGACTTAAACTGAATCACCAAATATGTACTCGAAACAACACAAATTATGAATAATATTTCAAGCGAATTCACCTCTAAACATAAATTTTTTTTACCCAATAAAAATGTATAAAATTCTATAAACATTTAACAGATATTTTCCAGAAAGTACATGCCACCGCCACGTACATCCATATAGGGATAGCAGAAATGCTCATACCTTGCGGGTCGTACCCTACCCTTTTCCTGTGGGTCGAGGGTCAGTTGACTTTTATTGGGTCTAGGGTAGGTTATGGGTATGGGTCTACATTTAAAGGTAGGGTCGAGGGTATGGTATGAATCTTATGAATTTTTACCCTACCCTTACCTTTTTACCCTACCCTTACCTTTTTACCCTAATTTAAATCCTACCCTAACTAGACCCTAACTAAATCATGATTAAACTCTAATTTGACTTATTTTTATTATTTTTATTTATCAATTATAATATATTTCTTAAATATTCTAAAATATACTCTACGAAATTGACTTTTTTAAAATTATTTTTAGTGATATATTGGATATTTCTTAATAAATTTAAACATGCCACCGCCACGTACATCCACATAGGGATGGCAGAAATACCCATGCACTGCAGGTCGGACCCTACCCTTTTCCTGTGGGTCGAGGGTCAGTTGACTTTCACTGGGTCTAGGGTAGGGTATGGGTATGGGTCTACATTTAAAGGTAGGGTCGAGGGTATAGTATAAATCTTATGAATTTTTACCCCACCCTTACCTTTTTATCCTAATTTAAACCCTACCCTAACTAGACCCTAACTAAATCATGACTAAACTCTAATTAGACTTATTTTTATTATTTTTATTTATCAATTACAATATATTTCTTAAATATTCTAAAATATACTCTACGAAATTGACTTTTTTAAAATTATTTTTAGTGATATATTGGATATTTCTTAATAAATTTAAACATATTCATTATGATTTAGTTACATTTTATTTATAAAATTAAAATTTTGTATTAAAAATATATTATATTTAATTCGATGATCGGACCCTATAGACCCTACGGATCCTCAAGGTAAGGGTATGAATCTAGAAATGAAAAATCTTAAGGGTTTAGAGTAGAGTATGGGTCCGACTTTTTAAACTAGGATATGGGTAGGATCGTACCAATACTCTACCCGACCCTACCCATCGCCATCCCTACATCCACAAAATGACACAAACAATTTTATGTTTGCGTATATAGATCCTATGACATCAATTTTACAAATATGAAATTAATGACTTATTAACAGCCGCTTTGGAATCCTAAAAAATAAGCATGTTTATCTATTTTGGTTAAAAAAAACTGTTAAAATTGTGTAGATGGTGTGATAAGTTATTTATTTTTTTTATCCAAAATGTATAAGGGATGTGACACAAATTGCTTATTTTTAACTTTTAAAACATTTTTCGATGGTGGTGGTAGACCACCTGCTTGGTAATTGTTATTCTTTCCAGAAATTGGTCGTGTTTTGTATAAAAGTTGGGATTTAGGATATAAGTGTTAAAAAAAATCGGAGTGGTAGTGACCAAAATGTAATTTAAAATATATTTTATACTATTTAGTATTTACTCAATTATAATACCACAATCCAAACAAACCCTCCTCTGTTTATTTTCTTCCTCTTCTCGCCTCGACGCCTCTTTCCTGCTTCTTTCCCGAGCTTATTACTTTGTCCTGCCATTTCGAAGAAGAAGAAGAAGAACCAACGAAGGCTCAAAAAAAGCTTGGAATTTCGTACCCTTTAGGTAAATTTATGTTTCTTTTTTTTTTTTTGTTCAGTTTTCTGGGCTAGGTGCTGCACTGGGTCCCTTTCCTTGTTGATTTTCCTTCTATTATTTGGGATTCGAATTGGGCTAATGGGAAGGAAACCTTGAGTTGGTGGGATAATATGTGTTTTTTTATTTTGGTTCTGTGATAAATTTTAGGGCTTGGAGTTTCCCCCTTGTTGTTGTGTTCATTGCATTTGGTTGGTTGTTGGAGTTTTAAGTTAGTTTTGTTGGGGTCTATAGAAAAATTTCCCTATTTGTGGTTTGTTTGCTTGCTTCCATTGAATCCACCAAGCAGGAGGAGCCTTGGGGTGCTACTCGGAAATACCCGGGAATGGGAGTAAGGTGTTAAATTGATGGCTTCAACCGTTCGTTGGTTGCTTGCACCAATTGAAAGCCACGATATATATGCTATACAATACGTTGTGCTGGTTTCTTACGGGGATAATGTCGAATATTTGGTTATTTAGACAGAGGATTGATCGACCAAGTTGAAAGATGTTTGAACGGTTGTCTGGCCGCCATTGGCTTCTGATCTTTGTGTTTTCTGATTGTATACTGTTGTTGACCTGTGCATATTTCTCTTCGTCTTGATATTACTGTCTATGCATTTGGTTCAGCAATTCTTGACATACTATTTCCTCCTTCGTGTAGACATGTCTTGTCGATACATACATAAGTGATATTCAACAAGTTCAAGGCTTTCAGTGTTCCACTTCGTGAAAGGGAATGCATGCGGAATTGGCATATGGTTTCCTGCTAAATGCTGAAGGAGGAGCCTAGATTAAGTTTATGCAACCACTTTGAAAAAGGGTCTCTGGATACTAGCTCTTAATTTTGACCTAGGGTACAACTCTATGGCGACTCAGAATCTTTCAAGATTATTCAAGCAAAGTGTCCCGACTAGTAGAACTCCAATACCAAACCACAAGATTGCAGATAAAATTTCCAAGTTGTTCAGGAAATCAGGGCTAATATCCCCGGATTCTCTGACGCCTTTAATTTCTAATATCAATTCTGAGATTACCAGTCTCGTCCTTTCAGACCGAAATGTCCCTCCTCATTCTTGCCTGACATTCTTCAGGCTTATCCACGGTAGTTTACATAAGCCTGATCTTCAGGCCCATTTGATACTAATATCTAGACTATTTGGAGCTAGACAGTTTGCGGAAATGAAGAACATCCTCAAACATATAGTGATGGATGATCAGCTCCGAATCCCTGTTTCGGATATGGTATCTTTGGTTGACAATGAACTTGCTGCCCCAAACTTTGAGGAGAAGTTATGTGATATGCTGTTTAGAGTCTATTCTGATTGTAACATGCTGGATGAGAGCTTTAAGGTTTTCCAGTACATGGCAGATCGGGGATTGCATATTGATGAGAGGTCTTGTATTGTGTATTTGCTTGCCTTAAGGAAAGCCAACTACATGGATGAGTGTTTCGGTTTCTTCAAAAGAATGGTCGAATGTAATGTGAGTGCTACAGTGTACTCGATGACAATTGTGATTGATGCACTGTGCAAAAGAGGAAGGGTGAGAGAGGCGAAGAAACTTATGATGGAGATGGATGAGAAAGGAATTAAACCAAATGCTAATACGTATAACACAATGATCAATGCGTACATTAAAAAAAAGGACTTTGAGGGTGCAAATGAGGTCCGGATGTTGATGGAAGATAACAGAGTTGGATACAATGTGGTGACATATTCTCTCTTGATTGAATTGTATGGAAACTCTGGAAAGATTGGCGAAGCTGAGAGGATGTTAAAGGAAATGAAGGAGAAAGGTGTAGAAACAGATGTCTATGTTTATAGTTCAATGATTAGTTGGAACTGCAAAATAGGAAATGTGAAGAGAGCATTCGAATTGTTTGATGAGATGACAGAGAGCGGCCTTGTTGCTAATGTTCACACTTATGGGGCTTTGATTCATGGGGTATGCAAGGCCGGACAAGTGCAGGCAGCTGAGATGTTAGTGAATGAGATGCAGAGCCAAGGACTTGACGTGAGTCGGGTTGTGTTTAACACACTTATTGATGGATACTGTCGGAAAGGTATGGTGGATGAGGCGCTACAGGTTCAGAATGTTATGGAAAGAAAAGGGCTCGAGAGTGATGCGGTTACTTACAATACACTCGCCAGTGGACTGAGTAGGTTGAATCAATTTGCAGAAGCAGAGAGGTTTTTCAATGTGATGATTGAAAAGGGTGTTGCTCTTAATGCTGTAAACTATACCACTATGATTGACTTATATTGCAGAAAAGGGAACTTACGGGAAGCCAAAAATCTTCTCGAAGAGATGAAGAATAAGGGGTTGCAACCAGTTATTATTACTTACAATGTTCTGATTGATGGGTATGCCAAGAGAGGAAAGATGACAGAAGCCTACAAGCTGAGGAATGAAATGGAAGCCAAGGGAATGGTGCCTGACGTGTTCACTTATTCGTCGCTTCTACATGGAGAGTGTACTTTTGGAAAAATGGAAGAAGCACTTGCACTGTTCAAAGGAATGCAGCTAAACGGTGTATCTCCAAACTTGGTTTCTTACACAGCAATGATTTCAGGATTGTGCAAGGTTGGAAGATCCAAAGAAGCTTTCAAGTTGTATGATGAGATGAAGGAGGCTGGCCTTACACCTGATGACAGAGTTTATGTATCTCTTGTGGGTGGCTGTCATTAAGCTTAAGGTTGAGACCGAAAGGACAATGCTTATTATTCTGCAAGAGAGCAGCGATCATTCCTAAACATATAAGTGTTCAATCCTTGTCTAAGGGCCTTTGACTGACCAGATACTGAAGAACATTGTCCAAACATTGTCCCTCAGTTTTGTGAGGGAGTGATGGATGCCGCCACCCTAATTTTTTGGGTTTGCTTCTATTTGTGCTGAGGTAGTTCTGCATCTCGCTGTGGCATTTCATGAGCATCCTGCAGGTCCAATTTCCCGAAGATATGTTGCAGCCTTGTTAACATAACCAGTTCATTCACATATCACTGGCATGAGAGAGACTTCTTCATTTGGTTGGAAAGCACTGCACTTTGATCATGCTCAGAAGAAAATTGCAATGCAGGTCGTTGATCTTCAATACCGATATCTTCCTACTGGGTGCCGCTAGTAATATTGATATCCGAGCAAATCCATGGTAAATCTCTGGAAAATCCTAACATGGAATCAGGAAATCTCATCTTACTGAGTGCAACGAATAAGGACAACAACCAAGGTTAGATATCTAAAGTGCAACTTTCGAGCATTTGCAGCGACAATGATTTATTGTCCGTCTTTGTGCCTCAGCTTCTGCAACTAGTCTCAGTTACTTTTGTTACGATCTGTATTTATCGATCTGCTGTTCGTAATATACTTTCCACTGAATCTCACTGCAGGTAACAACCACTTCTGTCAAACATCATAGCCTTGTTCCCTTCTGCCCTACACTAAGCACAAGGATTGCTGAATGCTAACCAGGGAGCCGACGTCGAATTGATTTGACATGTCATTTATAGTTCCCTTGATGAACATGGATACCAACAAGTGCCAGTGCATACTTCAATGTAACTTCCAAGCAGATTGTGACTGACCTTTTTTTTTTATTGTCTGCAACCCAACTCAACGGCTTGCTGCCAATAATTTAATGATGCAAATAGTGTTATTCCAAACGTGATGCCAATAGTCTGATGGGCCTCCATAGCCATTTAAATCACAGAATGATGCCACTCAATACATGCCCAAGTTAACAGTTGAACTGAAAACCTAAACTCTCAACTTCTCTGTGGAAAACCAATTAGTGGACTTTTAATTTGTTGGTTTTTAACTTGTAAAATTCCAAAACTTGCACACCACTTTCCTATGTTGTAAAAGTGTCCGATTGAGTAAATTATATTTCTCTAGTTGACATCATACTATTTTAACAACAGTTTTGGACAAACATAATCCAAATTATCGTTGAATTGAAAATTAAATAACAAATTTGAAAAATATTCACATAAAAGTTAGGGATAAATCTCTAATTCAATATTATGTGATTTCATGTTTTTAGAAATTGAGACATGTAATTTCAAATTAGGAATTCAGTTTTTTATGGTTTCCATTTTTTCGGTCGAGTTTAGAGTAGTTTTCCGACCAGCCGAACTTAACACGCTATGATTTGTCTACGATGAAGTGTGACTCGGTATACTACCAAAAAAGATCCAATATTTCACATAATGTTTAAAAAATATATATATAAGCTTCAGTGGATATGAATAATTAAGAGACTCATTCAATACAGTGTACAGTTGAGTGGAATATAACGGTCCATAATGAGATTTTGGCGCCAGAAAAAGAAGGCAAATGAATTATTTGGAAGAAAAAAAGGGCAGCAAAATTAAGGAGGATAACAAATGCACATGGGAAGGGGAACAATTATCACATGAAGGGAACATGGGCATTTCTTAGCCTTGTTTCCTCAATGCACCGCATCCCTTTTTATGTCAAATAATGTGTTTAATAGTATTCACCAAACAAACAACTAGGTCGATTCATAAATAAAATAAGTTATTCTATTTTAAATAAGTTGTCAACTTAATAGTATCAAGATTTATTAGGAAAACTTTGTAATATTTATTATTGTTAATATTCAAAAAAAATTATCTACTTAATCTTAAATAATCAGTTTAATAAATACCTGTCAATCAAATAATAAGTCCAAGAGCACTCACCATCAATAAAAGAAGAAAAACAAGTGTCCCTGCTTTCTAGCTATTGGATCATGGAAATTGGAGAGAGTCCTAACTTTGGGTCCCAATTGAATTGGCAAACACAATCCAGCAAAACTGAATTGACACGGATAACTAGGGGATGATGGAAACTTACAAAATAAAAAAATAAATAAACAGAAGGCACATCCAATGGGAATTGGTGGGTTGTTTGTGCATCAAAAGTGGTCATCAAGTAAAATTAGGGGTAACAACAGATAGGGTCAGTTTCTGAACATGATTTGTATTCTCATCTTCAGTGTCTTACTCTTATTTTCGAATTCTGATATTTCAAATCGTTTAATTTGAAATGAAATTCATGTTTTTGTTGCATGCACAATATCAACAAGTAATATTCTAATTTAATATTTTAAACATGAATTACATATTCAAATAACTCTTACATGTATGTTGCGGAAAAAAAAATACGATAACGTCGAATAAGAACTCGAGTCGGGTCATCCCAAGTACGCCTGAGGAGCATTCTTACAAATATGAATTTTTTTATAAAGTTGGGCAATATATATATATATATATATATATATATATATATATATATATATATTGGGCACTGTATTATATTTTGAGTCGAGAAACATTTTAGTCGCATATTAGAACGTCATATTAAATTTAACGGGTAGAGATACGGTCATACATTTTTTGCCAACTTCAGGGACGGATATGCAAGTTTTTACTTCCGGATCTATTATTTCCAACTACTACTCTTAATTCTATGATAGGGGTTCGAAATTAAGCGAGATAAAAATCATTATTTTATAGACAGAAATTAAGCAAGCAAACAAACAATGGACAATTTCATTACTTTAAAGCATCATTGTACGTTTTCAACTACGATACCGGAGAACCTGACTAAATGATAAAAGATGGGATCAAAATCTAAGTTCAAAAAGTAAAATTCTACTTGAAGAGTTTTTGATGGGTAAGATGATATTCATCTTACGTTATTTTTTAAAAGTTTGTAAGTCAATTTTCATCTAACAAAAATAAAATAATTTTGTTTAAGAATAAAACAAAATTTAATATCGTCTAAATTCTAAATTTAAGATAATATGTCAAAAAAATAAGCTCATTAAAAAAAATTTACTTGTTCGAGAAAATATATATGGTGGTCATCAATATCTCCACTTTTGAGCCAAGTAATTAGTGTATAAACTACTCCATGATGATTTCAGAAGTTAACCACCATTTTGGCAAGTTGTAAATTTTTTTTAAAAAGATCATCTCTAGATCGTGGAGAGGGGGATTACTTTTCAAAAAATAAATATTTAATAATGTTGTTACAATGATCGAAGCTAAATTTTTTTGTTAATATACAACAAAGTTTGTTGGTGTAAAATTTGATTTGTAGCTGAATGCGTGTAGAATTCATTGAAGCTTATTATAAAAAATGATCGGTTACCAGTCCAATAATTTGGTTGACGGAATGGCTCAACAATAACCAAGCAAGGGAAATTATTAAAGGCCAGCTACAAGAAGTTGTACACCTACTCTCACCCAAAAAAAAACATCCGCAAATTAATTATGAGGTCGTTAAGCTAATTCTTATTAGTGATGTCATGTAATTATTTGCTAATATGTACTCTAGCTAAACAGCCTAATTAGGACAACGTGATTAATGTTTGTTGCAAGATAGTGCCACCAACTCCAATTCCGTTTCTAGCAAGATCTCATTATATATAATATCGAATATGGCATGTCTGTAACTTTTTTTGTGGGGTAATGCCGTAATGTTACATCCAGGGTACTTATGTCAAATCACACTAACTAATTATGCAATGCGAATTGAATGAAATAAATATTTAAAGTTGTTATATTTTTAATAATTGAAATTTGATAACTAGTTAAGTTAAAACACTTCGCCGATCATATAAATAAATATGGAAAACAATTCTCCGAATAAGATTATTCACTATCTCCTAGTTTGTGTTTATTTTAAGTTACTAATAATTAAGTGATCATACTCACTAACAAATAATTACATTATTAATTCTTTTTTAATGTTCTATTATATCATTAATTATGTTGACTTTCAAAAAACATATGACTAAATCCGTATATGGACATATAAGATAAGCTTACCTCTAAATTTTGAGAATAAATTTAGATCGTTATTACCTGAACCTTACCTCTAAATTTATAATCTGAATCTGGATGCAATAGATCTTTATCTTGCGATGCCCAATTTGCCCAATTTGATAGGATAATGGCTGTTTTGCGTGTCCCAGAAGCAGTGAGAAATAACGTGGGGGAAACGCCAACTTTAGAAAGATGATAACCGTTGGCATTTTGGTTTTTGGTCAATTTCGTTGATTCCCATATTTATTTCTCTCTTTCTCATAATTGAGGAGATACATAAGTGCGATCTGGTGGAATTCTTAACTCAGAAGCAATTATCTTATGACCAATTATTTTGAGTGGTCTGGACCGTCTTTAATCTTTATCTAATTATAGAAGCTAGTGGGCCTATATTCAGCTTAGGTTTTATGAAACAAATTATTTAGGAGAAAGTAAAATTTTTATTGGGGGTTTTCAGCTTCCCGCATAAGGTTTAGCAAAAAAATTTATTGGATGGGTTTATTTTCACGTAACTTTTCCTCTTTTTTTTACTTGGGTATAAATAAAATTGACTTATGTTAAAAAAAAGTGATCCTTAAAAAACTATTGAACTTTTTTTTTGTTTGTTTACATTAACAAAAGGCTTGTTAAGAGATATATTTGACATCAAAAAATTATTTAAACATTTCAACGAACGTGTTCGTAGTTCTGCCATGGAGGATTTTTTTATTTGGTGTTAATGTTCATACAAAATTATCAAAATAGTATCCAAAAAATTTAAATTGCGGAAAAGAGGTTTTCTGGGTATTTTTTTATGTCTATTGGACTAATAGACAGGTAAAATACCCGTCAATATCAATACATGAATTTTTTTCTATTGGTATTGATAGGTCATAAACTCGTCTATTGGTTTTTGAATTTTTTCCTGTTTCCCACGCATAGATCTCAAAAATTTATGTGGATTAAAAAAATTTTCAAATCGGACATACGAGCACCAAGATATTGCTTTTGAAAGGTTTTTTTTAACATAATCTCTCAATTTAAATATTTTTAAAATTTAGAAAGTACAAACAAAAAACAAGAGATGAAAAAAACTATTTTTAATAAATTTTAAAATCTATTTTTCCTCTCTATTATTTATTTTTTCTTATTTTTTGTTAAAAAAAAGACAAAAAGAACCATATTTTGTAAATTTTTAAATTAATTTTTTTGGTGTCTTGTTTTTAAAAAAAAATGAAAAAAAAGAGATGAAAAAATTTGAAAATTTATTTAAGATTATTGTTAATAAATTTGAAAAATAATAAACTATTTTTGTTTTTTTTAATTTAAAAAAATTGAAATTGAGAGATTATGTAAAATAAATTAAAGAGCATTATCTTGGTGCTCAGATGTCCGATTAGAGAAATGTTTTTTGAATCCGCATAATCTTTTGAGATTTACATGTGAGAAACTAAAAAAAATTTAAAAAATTAATAGACGGGTTTTTAACCCGTCAATACCAATAGACAGGTTTTTTTCTGTCTATTGGTAGAATGAAAAAAACCCATCTATTGGTCCAATAGATGGAAAAAATACCGAGAAATCCCTTTTCTGTAATTTAAATTTTTTGGGTACTATTTTAATAATTTTGCATAAACAATAACACTAAATAAAAAAATTTGCCATGAAAATGAAGAAAGGAAGTCTTATGATGTGACATGTGGCTAATTGTTTTTATTAAACTATCTACACCTGCATACTAGGTCCAACTTATCTCCGTAATATATAATTAATTTTCAGTCATCCACGTCAACTTAACATATTTTACTAAATTTTCTATTGACAGTCACATCCTTACTTCAATTTATTTCCAACTATTAAACAATAATATCTCTCTCATCGATATCATCAACTCAATTCACTTTAATTTTTATCTTGTTCACATATTAACTAATATTAGTAAATTTATAAATTTTTTATAAATATAAGTAAATGTAAATTTTGTAATTTACAATAAATTTTTAATTTTGAAAATAAAAAATATAATTTCTTGATAGTAGAAAAAAATATAGAAGTTTAGATTGTGTGTAAATATGTAACATTTGAAATCTTTTTATAGAGAGTAAAAAAATGATTATTATCATATTTTTTTATTTTTTTAAATGCAACTAATTCTAAAAACAATTCAACACAAACTCTATCTTTCAAATATTAATTTGGATGAATAATGTTGTGCTAGTTATACAAAATAAGTAAAAAAAATAAACAATTTTGCCCACGTGGATGAAACGATCCATCCCCAAGAATTTTTTTTAGCGAGTGAAATACACGTGTATCGATGACGCAGAAGGACACGGATGCGTCTCACCTTAGTAGACGCCTTAATGCCCTAGGTTTGTTAATTTAACAAGTATATCAACTATTATTAAATATTTGTCAAATAATTAATTGTCTAGGCTTCATTCCAGTATTTTTATACTCCTTTCCGTCATTCACATAGGTGATCTCTAAAAGCGCAGTCACCGTAAGATCTTGATTTATTTTATCGTCAAGGGCACTAAGCACACCACTTGTATAGACAATTAAGGACTCGAACCTGTTATTCAACATTTTAATATGACTTCCAAAATACTGTGAACTATTATCAATTATCTTTTTTAGGATATTCTCTAATTTTAAGCTAGGAGCAACTGAGACAAGTTTTCATGCAAATGAAACCAAACTTCTCTTTTAATTCTGTATCCGATATTATGTCGATGAAAGAAAAATTTAGGTGAGTTAGTCGAATCTGACACAATTATAAGATTCGATCTCTTCTAACACAATTTTAAAGACAAATCTGTATTCATCGAGCCACACTTGTATTGTAATTCGTTATCAGATTTGGGTAGCGATAACCAAATTTTATATCTTAATAATTGGGAAGCATATGAAGTGTAGCTCTCCGAGAGGGTTGGTCAAGAAACCTGTTGGATTTGGCCCAACCTTATCCTATAAGGCAAGAGGTGGGTGTGCATGGTGGGCTTCTCATGCATGAGGCCCACCTCCTGCTCAAAATAGGTCGGCCTAAATGGCTATAAAAGGGAAAGGTGCAGTGACCATTTCGGAACTTTGCCACCCAGAAACCACTCACAAAGGACATATTACCGTTTAGTACGGGAAAGTTCATTAGATACATGTTCGAGGATATTCGTGGAAATCAAGCTACCAAACCGTTAGATCGTGTTCGTAGTTCGATCGGCACCTCGTCCATATTGTTCTTGGGCTTTGCGCGATCACGCTACAAGAGGTAATCGCGTTTTAATTGATCGAATTCGTTGTTTGATTAATTTTGGTTAATTACATGATTAGTGTTAATTATGTGAATGAAAACCATCAAATGGTATTAGAGCATGGTTAGTCCGTGTTTTTGATGTTATATGTTGATTTATTTTGATGATTTGCGTTAATTATCATGTTAATCATGTTTCAAATTAAGCTCAGATTATTTTTGGGCTGTTTTTGAATGTTTTTTTGGTCAACCGAGCGCTTATTTAAAAGTGTTTGGTCGTCCAGAGTCATTTTGGTTACACGCGCAAGTTTGGTGACCAAACTATAATTTGCCTCCCGGATTTTGAAAAACCCGACCCCTTTTGGGCAATTTTTTGTCCGATTCATTCAAACGCAGATTCTGGTCGATTCCGACCATTTCAAAGCCGGAGACCTATTTTAAATTGTTCCCCTTGTCATTCCGAGCACGTCGATACCTGATTTTGGTGTTGACGTTGCCGGAATCGAAAGTTCTGAGCATTTGAAGCTCGGAACTCCGACGATGGGGATCTCCTCCTTGAGCTCGAACCGGGTCGCGACGGGTACCGTGAGTGGTATCATCGTGACCGCCGAGTCGAGACGAGTCGATTCCGACCGGTGGCATCGGTCGACTCGCCGCTGTTTGTTCGTAGTGGTCGGAGGTGTTTTTTTAGGGTTTCTGGGTTCGAAGAGGAAGAGAGAGAGAAGAAGGAGGTCGGGGGAGGATTTGTGACAGGGGCATTTTCGGTATTTCGCGTGGGTCGCGAAAACCCTTAAATATCCCAGTGGAATTTTTCAAATGGGTCACTCTGGTTTTAAAATTGATTTCGATTTAATCCAATCAGGGATTTTTTCGATTCAATAAAGTTCCGAACTTTGATTAAATGTTGATTTTAGTCCCTATTTGGAACTGTTTTGAAAATTGTATTTCGAAAATGACCTTCTGGACATTTTTTTAATACAATTTAGTCCTGATGTTTGATTTAATTCTGTTTTAAGTCCAATTTCAGTACTGTTTTGTAAAATTGATTTTCAATTTAGTCCTTTTTGGACAAAATTTTAATTCAATTGAATCCAAAACTCGATTTAAATTAGTTTTAAGTCCTATTTTGGTATTGATTTGATTTAATTTAATTTCAAATTAGTCCTTTGTACTTGATTTTGATTTTAATTAAATCCCAAATTTTGATTTTAAATTGTTTTAAGTCAAAATTTGGTTAAAATTTGGTTTTAATTGGATAAGTTTGTTTTATTCAATTGAAATTCAAAATTATTTGAAGATTTTTAAAATATGTAATTATTTTAAATAATCTGATTAATTTTTGGAATGTGTTCCGAAAATTACTGGACATTACATAAATCACACGATGAATCATCAGAAGATTGAAAATTTAATTTTCAATCTTATTTTTGGGAAATATGTGTTTTGATCCAAAAATTATTTGGCATTAGTTGCTAGATAACGTTGATGTCCACCTGGAGTTATCCGAACATTGACACTGGGTCTTTGAGACAACGTGTAATGTAGAGGCGTTTATCGCCTTGGATACCCAAGGATAATATATACATGTTAGTTAAATATATTAATACAGTGCATAAAGATATGCAAGATGCCATTTGTTTGGTAATTACATTTTTTGGGAGGATTAATTAGCAATATTTTGTAACTTGCTAACGATCCTTAAAATCTAATTAGGCATGAGTAGTCTTTGGAATCCCCTAATGTAAAACCATAAGGTTGCTCTTGTCATGCTTTTGAAGCATCTAGGGTACAAAGGCCTCTTAAGGGAGATGTGTCCCCTTACTGTGTTTAAGTTGAGAGATGGTTTTGAGATAACCTGTTACTCGACTAAGGAATACACTTATGTATTTCCTTTGGTATTGTTTAAATGGATTATGGACTCTAGTTCGTTCACTGTGGTGAGCCTTGGAAGTCCAACCATTGTATGTTAATATGTCATCCTGTTAAAGTCTAATGGAAATGATCCAAGTGTGGATCTAGATTCTTAGACTTGAACTCCAGGATACCCTTTTGGGGTTTGATGTATGATTAGATGTGCATTGTCTAGTGTATTTCCATTGTACATACTCTATTTCAGGGGAATACTTTTGTACAATAGGTTGTGTACCTTTTTTCTGAGTTAGTTTATACTTTTGTTGGTACAACCTCAGATATGTATGAAAATTGGTAACAAATTTTGTACTTGTTACTTGTGTAATTAGTTTTGTAATTATTATACAAATGTATACTTGTGTTTTTGTATGTGTGTTTACATACAATTGCACTACATGAATGAATAAATTGTGTTTATTTTATTCATGTGCCACTTGAGTTTACTATATGTGAACTTTTAGTGACCTTAGTTGGAAATTAACTCTTGAATGGTAATAGGAAGCACGCTAGCGACCTACTTCAATTTTGAGACTAATCAAAGACTATGTGTCATTAAAGTTATGAGATTATAGTAAACTGGTTCATATTGCCTAAATAAAACTTATGATGTGTTCTTGTATTTTTTAAATTCCCTATAGTGATGTCAGTTTATTCTAGAGCATGAAAATCTAGTACATGTTCGAAGAACAAGAAGTTTTCGAACTAGTACATATAATTTTGTTAGAGTCTGATATAGGCAACACTGTATAACATAAGCGTGATTATCATGCTTATGTTATTTTGGATAGAAAGAACTATGTTGCTCATTTGAAATTATTAAGTTCTATGATATACAACATCACAAGGCAATTTTGTATTTGTGAAAATACGAAAGAACTTTGGGGATGCCCTCAAAGTAAAATTCGGTAAGCTTTCTATGTCAAGACTTTATGTCTTGACAATAAGGTTTGACACCTTTCAGAAATATCTCAAAATTACTATAAGGCAACATCTTAGGATGATGTCCAACATAATTAGTGATCTGGCTGAGGTTGGTCACGTACTTAGCAGTGAGCAACAGATTCACTCTATTATCCATTCATAGCCTCTAAGCTAAGAATAGATGTAGATGAACCTTACTCATTCTGATCACCTAGTAATATTTATGGATATTACTAGGTACCTTGAATTAGAAGAAGATCATCTTCTTGCTATAATATCTTATCCCGAAGCTTATTTGATTAGTTTGAATAGCTATGGGAATAAGAAAAGGAAAGAATAAGGGTTCTTAAAATCCAAAGACTAGAAACTTAGGACTCAAAGTTGATAGCTTAAGGTCTAAGAAAAAGAGACAGTTTAATATTTCTAAGATAAAATGTTATAACTGCCTTAAAAAGGGATATTTTGCAAGAGATTGCAATATACTTAAGTAGGTACATTTAAACTCTAATGAGCTTAATGTATCTTCTTGCACCCTCCTTATTGAATCACATTCTATGTGAATGATAGATTCAGAAGTAATAGACCATATAGCTAGAAATCATGGTTCATTTGTAGAATATCGATAGTTGTCGACTGGAACAAAAACTATTTTGTTGGTAACAACTTGTCTGTGGTTGTGAAAAGTTTGAACACTTTTAAATTGCACCCTTGTGGTTAGTGTACTCTCCTTTTACATGACATGTTGTTTCTTCCAGATATTCAAACAAACCTGATTTCTGTATCTACTTTGATGTTTTTATATTTTTTCATTGTCATATGAGAATGACATTGTTAGGTTATATTTGGGTAATGCATGTTATAGCCTTAATATAGTACATTAAGTTTTTTTTTCATAATAGATACTGATCCTAGTGAATGTAACTCCTTAGTCACTAGCATAAATTTGTCGAAATATGATATTATGTTATGATATTCTGGACTAGGCCATGTGGGCTAAGATCGCTTAAACTATTCAGCTAAGGCCGGATAGTTAGGTAATATAGAAAAGTCTATCTTACCTAGATGCGTTTCTTGTCTAGAAGGAAAGAGTACAAGAAAACTGTTCGGTACTAAGGCTAGAATTGAATTTCTATTTCAATTAGTCTACTCTGACATATATGGTCAAATGAATGTGAGAGCAGCACATAGTGCATGTTACTTCATCACCTTTATTGATGACTATTTGTGATATAGTCTGATATACCTGATTTCTCACAAGTCAAAGGCATTAAGTTGCTTCATGACATACATGAGTTTTATTGAGAATCAGAAGGATAGAAAGATAAAGGCTTTGCGAAGTGATCGCGGCCGTGAATATCTTTCTGATGAATTGTAGGGCACTTTATGTTATGAAAAGAATTGAATATTAGTTGTCCATTCCTTGTACATCCCAATAAATTGGGGTTGCTATAAGAAGGAATAGAATCCTTCTTGATATGGTTAGATCTATGATGGCAAACGCAAATTTACCAATATGGAGATGTGCTCTTAACTGCCACATATGTTCTTAATCATGTACCCTCTAAGTTTGTTACTACCACCCCTGATGAAATATGGATAGATCGGTAATCCGATTTATCCCATTTTAAGCTATAGGGGTATGTGTCCTATATCTATTCTACCTCAAATATTTTTGGTAAATTAGGACCGACAGGTAGAATAAGTATCCTTATAAGGTATTTTGAAATATCTAAAGGATACAAGTTCATACGTGAACTGGACAACGGACAAATAATAGAATTTGAATCATATAATGTCATTTTTTGGAAATGAATTTCATACTGAGAAAAGGTTAGTGAAAACCTTGATCTCTATGATATAGTTGAGCCAGAGCCTTTTAGACTCCTTCTTCCGAGTGGGAGAATTGAGACAGAAAGTTGTGACTTTCTATCTCAACATGGTCCGGAAAAAAGTTTGTCTTAATCCTGAAAGGCTTGCAGTTCCATATTCCAGTGGGAGTACAGAATTTCTGCCTAGTATTAGTACGATTCCTAGATACGATGAATATATGAGAGATATTTATCAAAATTAGGAATTTCGTAGGTCTAGTAGAACTAGCATACCACGCTGATAATGTAATATCGAAGATGGGGATAATGCATACTTGGTGATTCGGGTAAAGTTCTACTGACCATATTACAGGATGTAGACGAGTCTAGAAATGTGTCTGGTACTCGGTCATCTCCATAAAAGGTTGAGTAGATTAATGCGATAGAGGAAAAAATGTCTTCTATGAAAAAAAATCAGATATAGAATCTGGTTGATTTACCTAAAGGACGTAAGATTATTGGGAATAAGTGGATTTTTAAGGTCAAGAGCAATGCAGAAGACAATGTTGAAAGATACAAAGTTTGTCTGGTTGCGTAAGGATTCAAGCAATAGGTAGGAATAGTCTATGAGGAGACTTTTACTGTTGTTGCTTGATTCACATCCATTAGGGTCATTTTGGCCATGGTTGCTAACATGAATCTAGAATTGCATCATATGGATGTCAAGATTACTTTTTTCTATAGAGAATTGGATAAAATAATCTATATGATTCAGCCTGAGGGCTATATCCAAAAAGGCTGCAAGCAAAAGGTTTGCAAATTGAATAGATCAATTTATAGCCTTAAGCAATCATCTAGATGGTGGTATATTCGTTTTCATAATACTATCATGGAAAATGATTTTATTGTGATTCACGAAGATCACTGTATGTATGTTAAGCAATCAGGTAAGAATTTGTCATCATCATTTTATATGTTGATGACATACTCTTGGCTGTAAATGACATAGGACTACTTGTCGAAATCAAAGTTCGATTTACTTCCATCTTTGATGTGATAGACATGGGTGAAGCTGATTACATACTCAAAGTTGTGATTTCGAGAAATCATTCGAAGAGGACAATGTCTTTTTCACAAGAGACGTGTGTTCGTAAAGTAGTAGAACATTTCGATTGTGATCATAGTAATCCTAAGTATGTCCCATTAGTGAAATGTCATAATTTATGCAAGGTTTTATGTCTAATTACGACTAAACAAATAGGGAATATGGAAATGATTCCCTGTGACAATGCAGTTAGTTGCTTGGTGTACACAATGTTGTGTACGCAATTTGATATTTGCTGTGCTATGTGCATTGTAAGTAGATATCAATAGAGTTTAGGCTATGCTCACTAGAAAGCTGTCAAGGGAATTTTTAAAGTATTTGAATGCTACTATAGAATGCTCGTTGTGAGTATTCTGTGACAATCGAGTCGCTGTAGGCTGTAGCTTATGCGAAGGATCTGTGTTTCCATTACATGGCTATGCGTAGAGTTACTAAATTTCATTAGAAATTTAGAAAACTCTAAAAGATTGTGTATGAAACAAATATCTATGCAAGATATGATTGTAGACCTTATGACTAAAGCATTATCTTGAAAAGTGTTTGAGAAATGTATAAAGTCATTAGGTTTACTACAGTTTCATTTATAAATAAAAATTTTTGGTTTTTGGCAATATGAACACCTTGTGTATCATGTCAGACAGAAAAGTAGCCCACTCACATGGGTGTTTACGTCAGTGGGAGTCAAATGTGTTGATTCTTGATTGATATGAGGCAGCTGTTGGACATTTTGATGTGCAATATCCTACGGCGATAATGCCGTCTTACTAAAAGAGCAAGATTTGTTATGGGATGTAATAATGAGTTATTGCATTTGGATCTTCTGTAATCCATATGATAAGTATGAAGTAGAACTTATCATACTTTTTGTCTCGTAGCCTAGAGTTAAGCGGTGGCTATGACTCTAGTATGGTGTTAATTGACATGTATTCCTATGTAAAGGAATTCACACCATAACATAAGAATGAGTATCTCATGTGCTGATCGACCATCGGATGGGATAAAAATGTTCAATGATTTCACTATCCCTGGTGTGAGACTGCGTTTCGAGAACTGTGGTTCCCGATCTTTGCCCTTAAGATCCTAAACATATTCTGGAAATATGATTCAGTGCTGCTAGCTTAGAAAGTTCATGAAAAGGTTATGACTTATAGATTCGACCTGGCAGGACTGACTAGAAAAGCAGACTGAATCATTGTGAAAAGAATATAGTTAAGGGAGAAGGAACTATGTCCATCATATTTCGAGGTTCGTTGTCCAGGTGCACCAATTGTATTGAAAAGTACAATAGTGGACACGAATAAAATTGTTTGAAATCATAGTGTGAACAATAGAATGTGACATGAGTCCTGGGGTAAAAGCACATTTTTCTTATGCAAGAAGTTGAGATGCTATTATTCATTTAGCCTGTATGACTGTGCTTGTGAATTTGGCTGACATACTTGACATGTGCTGGTCGCACGAAATCCTATAAAACGTTATATGTACATTGTTGACTGTGGTCAATAATAAATGAGTGTTGTTGTCATTGGACATTGGGCCCAAATGACATCCATTGTTGATTGTGATCAATAATGAATGAGTGGGAGATTGTTGGATTTGGCCCAACCTTATCCTATAAGGCAAGAGGTGGGTGTGCATGGTGGGCTTCTCATGCATGAGGCACACCTCCTGCTCAAAATAGGTCGGCCTAAATGGCTATAAAAGGGAAAGGTGCAGTGACCATTTCGGAACTTTGCCACCCAGAAACCACTCACAAAGGACATATTACCGTTTAGTACGGGAAAGTTCATTAGATACATGTTCGAGGACATTCGTGGGAATCAAGCTACCGAACCGTTAGATTGTGTTCGTAGTTCGATCGGCACCTCGTCCACATCGTTCCGGGGCTTCGCGCGATCACGCTACAAGAGGTAATCGCGTTTTAATTGATCGAATTCGTTGTTTGATTAATTTTGGTTAATTACATGATTAGTGTTAATTATGTGAATGAAAACCATCAAAACCAAACATGGGCAAGCTAGTCCAATTTTTCTACCCAATTGGTCAGGAAAATCAAATTCTTCCCTATCCTAGGACTAGGAGAACTTTGGGAGGACCCCAGGAAACCATCCAGACAGCAATTTTAATATTGATTTGGACACGGCATCCGAGGTGGTAACTGCATGGACTGGTCGCCATCCGGAACGGAGGAGAAAGTGCCAGATGGAAACGAGGTGGATGCCAGTTTGGCAAATACACGAGACTAAAAGTTGCAACCGGAAAAGCAATTCCGGCCCGGGTGTTATCTCTTGTCTTGTCCCTTGTTTTTAAGAGTTGATTTAGGAAAACATATAATCAAAATGAGCATTTCGTTTTCACGTTAGAATTTTTACACCTTATCTATTTTTTAGAGAAAATCTAGATGTTATGATTTGACAGAAAATATCAATCTCTAGTAAATGTAATATGTTAGAAAAATTTACTTTTCAAAAAATATCTTAATCATAACTTTTACATTATTAAAATTTGATCCAAAGTTGAAATAGGAAAAAAGTCCTCCACCTAGAACAAATCTCATTAGTAGGATATCTAAAACTTTAACATAACCAGTTTGTAAATATTTAATACTTAGAAATGGATTCACTATACATATAATAAGATTTCATAATTTTGACGTATCTTCTTAAATTAAAACTATTACTGTTATTCAAAAATTGCCTGGATATAAAATGTCTTCGTCAATATTAGATGAAACGGTCATAGCGGTGGATATGTCTAATGTCCGTGAGCCCATCTCATGGAGTTAGACCGTAAATTTTTATCCTACTCCAGATAAATTATGTATGATAATTGAGGATGACCTCGTAAATGTTGATGCATTAAAGAGTTATTGCTTGTATAGTTATACTATAGGGACAGAAATAAAAGGACAAAGGAACATAAGGAAACAGGCTGTAGTGGCGTTTAATTTGGTGGAAAGGATTGGATGGGAACAGAGATTGTTAACGAAATTGGAAATAGGCATCTCACGTGGACGTGCTGTGCCAGATTTAACTTTTTGTTTTTGGGCATGCCTGCAACTTGCCACTACAGGACACGACATTTTTTTATCGATTTAATTTAGGCCGGGAGAAATGTAGATTGAATTTAAATATTGTTTATCTTTAACTAGATGCTTTTTTCCCCTATACATTTAATGCATCGTGTATATGGATGAAAATTTTATATATAGTTCTATGGTGGTAACTTTATATTAAATAATAATATTTGAAATCAATTTTAAAAAAGAAAAGAAAATGACCCGCGGTACAATTGGGATAGGAAAAATCCTACCCATTGGATATAACAAAGTGGATAACTGCAAAAAAAAAATTCAATATTTTTTTATAAGTAGAATTTATTTCACTAGAATATTAATATTTACAGATTTACAATCTCGAGTGTTAAATTCCGTCTTATGAATATAACATTATAGACAAAGTCTTATCAAAATTCTAATAATAGTAGAAAAAATAGCGACCTATGTCAACGAAATTTTCTTGAACAATATCAACGTATTCCAGAACAAATCTAAGGTTCTATGTGGGCTGTGAAATTTGGTTGGGGCTGGATTTACATGCTATATGTTACGAGTTTATAAACTCTGAACAATATAGTGAAAAAAAGACGAACATATGATATAACATTCGATCTAGTGTCTATGTCTACAAATTTTTTTATGATGCATACGAGTTTGAGAGCCATACACAAATTTAATTAATATGTAATAGACAACATTTTGGATTACAAAAAAATCTATCTAGATCACCATAGAAGTTCAAAACGAGAGTTCGTGCAAAATAGTAAACAACTGTTAGACTACATGCAGCAGTGACCACGGGCATACTCGGGGTTGCCACAGTGGAGGAAAAAAGAGGAGCTGGAAAAGAGAGAAAGAATTAAATAATGGGAAGAGTAAATGTTGACCAGCCCCGAGATTTTGAGGGGCTTTTGAAAGCCCTCGTGAATAGTTGGAGCGGTGGGCCCCAGTCCCTTATTTAATTGACATTTAATTGACAAGTGGTAGTTATAGTATTATACACTGTTTATATTAAATGATTACGAAAAGTATTTAAAGAAACAAAATCAAGAAGAAACTATTTCTAATTTAAATTTCTTTGATGAAGAAATAATCAAGTAATTGATGGACTTCTAGTTTTAAAATCATATATATTTTTATTTTAGGAATCAGTTAGAACCATATTAATTTATTCTACTCCTAGTTCGATTATTATGTTTACATAATTATTGGAGTAGAGATTTAACTCTTATTCGTTAAATTTAAAATATATGTATTTTTTAATTGCTAACTAACTCATGATATTTTCTTTGCAAAAATTATCAAATTATTTATTGGCTGGGGTTGAGTTGGTCCGGGGCTGCTGCTATGGGTAAAAAATTGAGTTTGAGGGTTGAACTGATGTGGATGAGCGAGAAATTAATTAAATATTCTATGACTGGGTTGGTACGAGGCTGCTACTGCAGATGGTCTAAGGCTACCTGCACCAGCGACCAAGGAGGAGGTCAGGGCTGCACATGGCCCACCAAAAAAATAGAAAGAAGCAATTAAATATTGGGAGGGGGCGAAAGTTTGACCAACCGAGAACGGCTAACCAACCGAGGAGAGAGAGGGGTTTGGACTGGCCCCACCCCTTATTTAATTAGTTTATTTTTTTTCTTATCTAAATTTTATCCTACTTTGTATATTTGTCACAATATTATTCTAGCCCAATATTTTTAAAGA
Organism: Hypericum perforatum; assembly: GCA_012979155.1. NCBI lineage: Eukaryota > Viridiplantae > Streptophyta > Magnoliopsida > Malpighiales > Hypericaceae > Hypericum > Hypericum perforatum. The sequence continues at coordinate 97,680 of SOPF01029054.1, read as the reverse complement.
TAAGATTTTAGTTGAAAAAAATCTTATAATTATCTATTTAATTTTAATTAGCATTATCTACATTTATAATTATCATTTGATATTTTTTATGTAATTTGAATTGTTGATAATTTAATGCTTTTCAAAAAAAGATTATTGTTTATAAGATAAGATTTGAGTTACAAAAAATATTAGATTTGAGTTGGAAATCGTAGTAAATTTTTAATTTGTATTATCAGTATTTGTAATTTATCATTTGGCAATTTTTATGTAATTTGAATTATTGGTAATTTAATATTTTTCAACAAAAATTATTACTATTTTATTTTTTGAAATTAATAATTTAATACGAAGTACAAAATTTATATTAACAAATATAAAAATGTGAATTAATTAACCAAAGTTAATTGGATTGATAATATGGAAGATATATATATTAATTGTTTATTGGTTGGGGCTGAGTTGGGTGAGGGCTGCTGCTGTGAATAAAAAATTGAGTTTGGGGGCTGAACTGATGTGGATGAGTGAGAAATTAATTAAATATTGTAGGGCTGGGTTAACTCGGGACTGCTGGTGCAGATAGTCTTAGCTCCACCTAGCAGTTGCTAGGGTCCTAGCAGTGTTGGGCTTTCAAAAAACTGACTCCCTGAGGTATCCCTCTAGCGATCACTAGAAGACTAGCGATCGCTAGCTCTAGCCAATTTTTATCATTTACTTCTTTTCTAGACGTATCTCAATAATTTTTACTTTGGCAAGAAAATATCATGTACGAGAAATCATGAAAACTTATAAAAATAAATCGACTCTCTAGTTCTACATTGGTTGTAGATAAACTACCATAAATAAAACAATCTCAACTCTCTCTCTCTCTCTCTTTTTTGTTCAATTACTTAGAACCAGCTTTCCATTATTTAGAACCAGCTTTCCATATTCAAGATTTTAAACTTACTTGGTTTATTTTCTCTAACCTTCATTGAACTCCAACTAGTGAGTTCATTTGTATAAATAATCTTACAACCAATAGACGCATCCTTTATTATTCTATTAGCTCTATACTCTAGAATCTTGAACCACTTCTTCATTATATATTCTTGCCTCAAACCAATGCTACTTACATAGCATATAACATGCAATTTTTTTTTACCTAATAGACTTTTCAACATGGTTCAAGTTTCATTCTTTTATCTTAAATGAAATACTTGACCTATGCATAGTATCACTAATAACTTTGAATACCCAATGTCAAACCTATCCAAGATCTTTGATATCCACATCTCTTGAGACAATCATAGTGAAATCGAGTTAACAAAATTTTTTGTAAGACAACTATTACTCTCTGTCATCCATACCTCCACAATATAATCATAGCTTGATATCCATATTTTTGTAAATTTTAACTCTACTCATAACATTAATGTCAAGCCTTTGCTCTCTCATGCAAACCAAATTCATATGACATTAGCTATTTTTTCTCCATCGAAATACAAGGATGTGACTTTACTTATAACAATATCGCCAGTAACTTATAAGTCTTTTTAATATCTCTTTCACCTTTCATCACTACCATAATACTATTCTCTATCTCGATTATACTGCTTCCAATCTTATAGTCATACAAGTTATAATCTAAGGCTCCTAATAAGATCAAATTCTTTTCTAATTTTAGAAATACCTAATCCTGCACACGTCACTAACAAGTTGATTGAAAACGTTAATATGTTGGCTATAATATGAACCTTCTTTTATCTTAAGATAAAATTTATTCGACAAATTTTTTGACATATACCTTGCCTCTAATTTCTTCCATACCTCAACTGGTGACTCATCATTCATCATATGATGTATCATATTGTTCGTCAAGTACAAACAAACTATCGCTGCCATCTTGACCTCTATCTCCTTCTACTCTTGTTCTTCTATCTTCTCGGGTTTTTTCTCCAAAAGTACGATGATCATTCCTTGTTGTATATGAGATCTTTGACACGCCTTTGTCATAGCCCAAAATTTGATGAACCATTGAATTTCACAATAACGAACTTCGCGCATTGATATCCATTCTCTAATCTTTAAATTTTTATATCAATTGTTAGGACTTTACCAACTCAAGAGCATTATTGTGCAAAGAATACATAAAATTATAACATAGTTCGGTTTAATGTCTATGTCCACATAGAGAAAGAAAATTTTTTATTGATGGATACGAGTCACAAAAGTCATACACATGCAACATATTTTTATATGATAGACAACACCTTAAAATACAAAAACCTACCTAGATCATTATAGAAGTCCAAAACGAGAGTCCGAACAAAATAAAAATTGGTTATTAGCATTACCTTACTATCATTGGGACTTCACAAAATCAACTCCTTGAGACATCACTCAGCTAGCGACTACTAACTATGACCAATTTTCACAATGTGTTTATTTTTCAACATATCCCAACATTATACTCTTCCATGTGAACCGTGTCGATATAATTAGACGATAATATAATATTGTCTCTGTGGTTTGACTTTGAAACTTCTCACATTTTTAATAAGTACCGCCCTTATTTATTTATTTTGGATAAATGGTTTATTTTATATACACAAAAAATATTTGCACCAAGTAAAACAAAAATCTATGTACAAAAATAAAATTTGATAATCCAAATTCTCGATATAATTCGACCAGTAAAGCAATTCATGAACTACCGCCCATATGTTTTTGCTGCAATGCTATAATTGTAGTCAACATTTCTTGTTTCTTTTTCTTCCTCGTGGGAATCTAAGACTTTCACGCGTAAGTGGATGATATTTATATGTAATGCCAGATCTGATTATATTAAATTTTTGCGTTTATTTATACTGAAAATGATATTTTGGATTTATATAGGTATCTTGCATTTTTCAACTTCTTTGAAGTTAAATAGCTCTCGTAGGTTAATATTTTTTAATCTCTTTAATAGTTATATACTTATATTAGGTCCCAAAACCAGGCACGCAATACAGGATTTACCAAACATACATATATCAATGTACCGAAATTCCATAGCAGGAAACAGCAAGCCATGAGCTGTCCCTCCTCTTCTTTCGTCCTTTAATTTTTGTAGTACAAAACTCAATTGACTAATTATTGAAGATCCCAAACCCTAAACCCAAAACTCATATTGGTCTTATGAGCCTTGAGAAATGAATATTAAATATTTAAAAATGAAACGTCACTTTTTATTGTAACAAAGATTGATAAATATTTAACTCTGACAATTTAAGAAAATAAATCAAAAACACTGCTTTAAAATTCCACTTACCATTATGAAGCTAACCAATTTTTAAATGCCCCTTTCTTTTCTTTCCCTCTCTTTTATAAACGTAAAAGGAATTGCAACTTCTAGACATCTTCGCTCCTCTCTTTTCTTACAAGACCAATTCCGCGTCTCCTCCCCGCCGCCTTCTCTCTCTCTCTCCCCCTCTCTCTCTCTCTAAACCAAAGACTTCCTTTCTCTCTCTTCTCTTCATAAAGAAAGCGCAGGCATAGAGAAGGAGTAAAAAAAACACAGACTTTGAAGCTTGTTAATGGCGAAACATAAGAGCAGTGCTAAGAAAGTAGCTTACATCTCGGTCCCATCTCAGATAATAAGCTCACTGTCTTCTTCCTCGTTGCAATCTTTGATTGTTTCTCCAAAGAAGCAATCAAGGAACAAGTTCTTCGGGGTGAGCTCGTACAGGAAGTGCCTGAGCCCAAGGTCATGGCTTTTGGCCTTGTCCCTATTTGGGCTACTTTGGATGATGATCAAGTTGTTGTTTAACCTGGACCCTTTGGTCCCTTTCTCGCCTTGTTCTACTAACCAGCCAGAAGAAGGGTTCCCAAATGTGCAATCAAGATCAGAACTTGGGTTGGTTTCCAGTGGGAGGGTTGGAGGTTCAAAGGAGGAGGAGGAGGAGAAAAGTGGGTTTTGGAAGCAGCCAGATGGGTTGGGGTATAAGCCATGTTTGGGGTTTAGTAGAGAGTACAGGAGGACAAGTGATGTGGTGGTGAGGGATAGGAGCAAGTACTTGTTGGTGGTGGTTGCTGGTGGGGTCAACCAGCAGAGGAACCAGATTGTGGATGCTGTGGTTATTGCTAGGATACTTGGTGCTTCTTTGGTTGTTCCCATCTTGCAAGTCAATGTCATTTGGGGAGATGAAAGGTAACTAATTAAACAGCCATCCGTGTTATTGCTTCTTTCGTTTTTTTTTTGGTCAAGTTAATTGAACCCATCCTGGACTACCCTACCCGTCAATTTATGTTTACACCTTGTGCCGTTGGAGCAAGTACTCTTTGACTACTACTTCTTTGTTGTTCCATCCAAGGGTTGCTTCATTTGATTTGCCTGTATTAGCTAGTGTGTTTTGATTTGTTTTTGTTGTTGCTGTTGTTGTTGTTGTTGTTGTTGTTGTTGTTGTTGTTGTTGTTGTTGTTGTTGTTCTGGCTGGTGGTTTTCTCAAAATATTTAGGCTCATGTGGCTCTAATTTGTATGATACTTTTTTTTTGGTTAATTTGTTGGCTAAGGTTTAACACCATGCTCATTAATGCACAGCATTTTGTCTATGGAAGTATTGTCCTAGATATTTGTATACATGGGTTGCTATTTTGGTATGGCGTTCCATAATTAACCATCCTTGATTGGTTTTACATGGCAGTGAATTTTCGGATATATTCGACTTGGAACACTTCAAAAGAGTACTTGCAGATGATGTGAGGATTCTTTCTTCATTGCCATCAACACACATCATGACGCGGCCTGTGGAGGAGAAACGAACTCCGCTCCATGTTTCGCCTCAATGGATCCGTTCACGCTATCTCGGCAGGGTAAGGATATCGGATCGAATTCTTCGTTTTCTCATTACCTTCTTCCGATAGCTTAATTGATTTTCCTCTGCTTCTTGCAGCTAAAGAGAGATGGAGTGCTGCTTTTACGCGGTTTGGATTCAAGGCTCTCCAAAGATCTTCCATCTGACCTTCAAAAACTACGATGCAAGGTGGCTTCCGCATATTTTTGGAAAAACCATCGATCTTGTGAATCACTGTTCTTCAAGTAGTTGATAATGATTTATTCTTCTTTATGGACTTCAGGTAGCATTTCATGCATTGAGATTTGCTCCACCAATTATGGAGCTTGGTAACAAGATTGCAGACAGGATGAGAAGCAAGGGACCATATCTTGCTCTTCACCTTCGAATGGAGAAAGATGTATGGGTAAGGACTGGATGCCTTCCTGGTCTGAGCCCTGAATACGACGAGCTCATCCATAATGAGAGGAAAAGACGTCCTGAACTTCTAACAGGAAGATCGAATATGACATATCACGAGCGGAAACTTGCTGGTCTATGCCCCTTGAACGCCTTGGAAGTTACAAGGTAACAACATTCACAAAACTAGTTCATTTACTTGCATGTAAGATGTTATAGGCAATGAACCATCTTGTTTCTGTGTTATTGATTGCTAGATTGCTGAAAGCTCTTGGAGCTCCAAAAGATTCTAGAATATATTGGGCTGGAGGTCAACCCCTCGGCGGGAAGGATGCCCTGCTTCCATTAATGAGAGAATTTCCTCATTTCTACAACAAGGAAGATCTTGCTTTGCCGGGCGAACTGGAACCGTTTGCTAATAAAGCTTCGTCCATGGCGGCCATCGATTATATATTGTCGGAGAAGAGTGATGTTTTCATGCCGTCTCATGGTGGAAATATGGGTCACGCTCTCCAGGTATGTGTTTGTTATACGCTCAAAATCCGAGTCTTTGTTTCCTTTTTCCATCAGCAAACTGAACTTTGTTGGTTGATGCAGGGGCACAGAGCTTATGCTGGCCACAAGAAGTACATAACTCCAAACAAAAGACATATGCTCCCTTATTTTCTCAACTCATCTCTACCAGTGGAAGAGTTCAACAGCATCATGAAGGAATTGCATAGCGAATCTTTGGGGCAACCAGAGTTCAGGACCAGTAAAAGAGGAAGAGATGTCACGAAATTCCCCATCCCTGAATGTATGTGCACTGATAAGCCAGCCAGTGCCTTGTAATTCATTGATGCAGCTACTCATCTGATCCAAGCTCAGGCCGTAAGCGAGTTGCTCGGGTTTGTGCCTTCCGAAAGATTACCTTTTGATGAAGTTCCATGCTTCAGAAGTTCTCGAGATTTCTCGAGCTAACACGTTCCATAAAAAGGCTGCTCGGTTATTTATACTGGTGTACTTTGTACTTGTGCATATATATTGTATATGAGCCAGAATAGGTAATATGGTGAAATTAGAATATTATACGGGTCATTCCCTTAGATTCTTTAATAGGTCAAATTTTTGGTTGTTAGTGATATAGATTCTAATTCATTCTTTGAACTACATGCTTACTGATGTAAAAGTATAGATGAGATAAATAAAGGAAGATCAGTTCTCTTGGTACAATGAAATGTCCATTCTTCTCAGCAACTTCTTCCTTCGAACATCAAAGTGCTTAGACTTCTCTTGGTTCTCAGAGTTTGTACTGTTCACAGAAGACGTAGTCTAATTTACCAAGTTGGTAGATGCCAATTATCAGGATAAGACCAGCTTGGACTGCGTTTAGAAAGGCAAAGAAGCTTTTATAGTACAAAGGTTGCCTGTTTTATCCCTTTCCATACAGATAATTGTTTTTATTACAGCTTACTTTCCATCAAGATAAAAGAGTAATTGTTGTTCTTGTTGCACTAGTACCTGGTATCTAATTCAATTTTTTAAGATTCGGGTTAGATAAAATCTTTAAAAGATGACAAAATTTTCACATAATAGTTAACACTGTTACATATTCATAGACAAATTCGAGATGTGTTTAACCTCAATTGATTAAAAAAAAAACTAATTGTACAGAAGATTGTAGCCAGGAAAACCCAATTGGCAACATGATGGCCCAACCACAGCGGACCCATTGAAAAAGTAACAGGAGGGTATTGGTCACATTCCCATATTAGAAAAATGACTCTAGGAGTGAAACTATGCGAGTGAAATTGCAGTTTCTATCCCTTGGATCACATTTGGTATCTATCTGCTTGCATATCTAACTTTGTTACAATTTAGCAGTAGGGTGCACCTATAAGGTCCATAACAATCTTCAACTGCCAGCGAGGTCCGATTCAAAGTTGTAAAAGATTAGGATGGAGATCTCCAAACTGAAATTGAGTTCACGGTCAAACACGCCATAATTTTCCCAATCTACGCATGAATCGAGAAACCAAAGACATAATTAAACGGAATATATCATTAGAGGATTAGAGAATCAACAGATGCTGATCAGGTTGAGTAGTACATTGCCCCCGCTAGCAAAGGTGGAATACATTGGTGTGCCAGGCGCATCTACAAGAGTGCAAGGCCCCTTGCCAAGCAGGTTTCTCAGATGGCATTGTCGAATCCTCGGACCTACGTGCAGGCCTTCAAGTAATCTCTTCTAGCCAAGAAGACGGCAAATGCTCATTGTGACATAAAATATGGGGACCGGAGGTTCTATTGCAACATCAGCTGCACCATCGTTGTTACCTATTCATCCATATGCTTGATCAGAAAGGCACACCACTCGTTGACCATCACACGATTCAAGTCATAGAATCAGTTCCTCCAGCAATCAGTGATTCTCGGGGATCTGAATGATCTTGGTGACTGCGAACGGTACTACGAGACCTCCACCAAACTTGATGCTTTTTTCAAAGAATATGGCCATAATGGAGAGAGTGCTACAACTCCGCCGATGATTATCAGGGTCGGAGACACTAGTTCTGCTGCCGCAATTTTATCAGCGAGATCCTTCAGCTCTGCAAAGACCTGATTCGCAAACAGGCAGAGGTTTGATTGTTACTTGTTGGTAATGCAAGAACGTAAGAGGGAATGCGTCAGATGAGAAACAAACAATTTAAAGCATCAAAGCAATGGAACCTACAACGCGTTGCTGGGGGGTGGTCCCTCTCTCTACAGCAGCAGCCGGCGTTGTTTCTGGCAGACCATGATGCATGAGTTTTGCTGCAAGAGAAGGGAAAGTCGCCAACCCCATGTAGACTACAAGGGTGGAATCAGGATCGGCTGCATTTTCTGCTACAAAGAGAGGATCGGTTCCTCCTTTCCTCGAGTGCCCTGTGAGGAATTTAACACTATTCGCAATACCCCTATGTGTTAATGGAATCCCCAGCTCCGCAGAAATCCCCGAAGCAGCAGTAATACCTGAAACAACAGATACAAGGGTTACATGAAGAATCTTTCCTGGACGGTTCTATTAGACATTGTGAAGTATGTGCTATTTTTTCAGAAATAAGGAAAAGGTGCAGACTAGCATTTTTGTGGTACTAGTTAATTTAGCTTAAGTTCAGACAATTCAAGTGTAAATGTCATTTCAATCTTGTCAAAACAAGAAATTTTTTCTCTCTAAAACAGCTCCGCATGATAGTCATGATTGTATTCGGTAAGTAAATCTCCGCGCCCCAAAAACTTAGCAAGAAACTATTTGAGAAAATAATGTGTTCCGCAATGCACCTTTCAAAATGTTCACTGGAATTGAGAAAGCAGGACCAGCAAGCACAAGTGGCTACCAGAACCAAACTATGCTTTTGCAAAGTGATGGGATAAATTGAAATGTAGCAACAGTAGAGAACTTGGCAAACTAGATTATAGCACCATACTTGTTAGCCACTGGCAGCATAGGCGAAACTTTATCTTAAAAAAAAACATGCAAGTCATATACCAGTGGCATAATTCTAGAGTTCAGTTGATTGGTATTTTGAGGAGATTGGAGGTTTCTCCCATTTCCATATTTTCAGACAGCAGTGGCGCATTATACATTCTAAATCTAATTAGGATAGATCAGTACCTGGAATCACCTTGACTTGAATCCCTTGCTGTTGTAGAAAATCCATCTCCTCACCACCCCTCCCGAAAACCTTTAAATGCCAATTTATTCACGTCACATCGAAATGATAAGAAATGACCTAAGTCTGACAAGTAAGATTCTTGAATCAAATTCCAGCCAACATTTTAAAGAGGAACTCACCAAAGGATCCCCTCCTTTAAGCCTCACAACAGTGGCTCCTGCCTCAGCAAAATTCAGAAGCAACTCATGAATCTCTTCCTGCCGCATTTGAAATAGAAAAAAACCAGATCATCAACAACATACCGAATCAACAAAACTTAACATCAAAACCAAACATCCAGTAATAAAATGGCAAACTCAACACCAGCTAACACAAATGGACATGGTTTTATGGCAAACAAAAGCTACCAAAAAGGCTCAATACATCAAAATCCACTACACACAAAGGCTAAATGTTTCAAAAGATCGCTACTTCATCGAATTTACCAAGAGTTGGTTCAATTACCTGGGTTCTGCTATGGTACCCAGCAGTCTTCCCAACATAAAGCATCCTAGCCTCAGGACCCACCAACTCCAACACATCATTGGACACCAACCTATCATACAAGAGCAAATCAGCTCCCTTTATCACCCTCACCGCCTTGAGAGTCAGCAGCTCCGGGTCCCCCGGACCTGTCCCCACCAGGAACACATCCCCGGGCCCACACTTGGCATCCCCACCGGGGCAACCCTTCTCCCTTTTCTCCTTCAACACCTGGAGCAGCCTCTTCAGCTCCGGGAGCTGCAAAGCGATGTCGTTTCTCCTGGTATCGTCCGGGATAGAGCTGGAACCGGCGAAAGATTGCATCTTTGCAATTGGGTTGTCGCCATTTTCCTTGTAGAGCCACTGGTCCCTATGGTACCTCTCAAGAGAGTGCTTTTCCGTGAAAGGCGAGGCCTTGAAGCTGAGGCAGCAAATGGGGGTCGGGTTTAGGGTGGCTTGCTTGTTGGAGGAGGGAGATGAGAGGGTAAGCGCTGTGGGTTTGTAAGCTAGAGCCATGTTTGGAGAATTGTCAATGGGAATTGAGACTTCAATTGGCAGTATAACTATAAATAAGAGGAAGATGTATAGGCCATAGAAGAAGGGGACGGGGGTCAGTGTGTGTGTTGGAGTTGGAGTTTCTTTTGGTGAGGTGGAAAGGAGACGAGGGGAAGAGCAAAGGCGGCTCTTTGGGGAGTGATTGGGACCAAATTGGTTTTGTTTTGTATTTTTGGTGTGGGAGAGAGAGAGAGAGATTGGACTTTGCAGGATTTGAAAGGACAGAGACCAGACCAGACCAGTTTCCAGTTGTAGTGTTTCGGTGATCTGATGTGTCAAGTGTTTTTTTTTTTTTTGTATTTGTGTGAGGAACTTGTCTATGTACATTTAGGAACGAAGAGGTTACGGGGAAATTCGTGGCCGTCATACTTGCGAGTTGACTTCAAACAGAGCTTTATGCTGTGTTTAGAAAAATTCTGAGTATCATACGTTTTATTATTAAAGAATAAAATAGTCATAAATCCCTACTTTTTAAGAATTATAGAATCCGTACAAACATGTATTGGTTAGGCCACTATGTTTGAAAAAAATAACTAATTAGTTCTTAAGTCAATTTTTAAATACTTGTTGAGATAATTTTGTCACGTTTTAATGATTTTAACGATTCATATCAAATTAATCGACTTAATTTGACCAACAACAATCAGTTTTAAATAAAAACTAATCAGTCATTTTTTTCAAATCCTTTTGTTGATCGGTGATAACACCTAATTGTCGACTTAGGACAAATATACTGCAATATATCAAACCAGCTATTCTTTTATTTGGCATTTTGCTTAGTATGTCTAAAAAAATTTAAATAATTTGATTTAAGATAACGATGTTTATGAAGATAGTCAATGACACTGCAGCGTTACACTAATACTGAAAACTAGAAAATAAAGAAGTCGATGCCCTCCCAAACCGAGAGAAGACACCTCTGGTTTTATTATTATGAGTCACCAAAAATCATAACTCCAATATCGAACCTAATACATCTACGCCATAATACGATGCATATGCATCAGATTGGTTTATTCTTTTCACCTCTAACTCCAATTTCTAACAGGTGAACTGGCTACAAGAGAGAACGGTAAGAATTCACTGGAAAATATGGCACCATGATTAGAGAGGACATCTTAGGTTGCTTCATGTCTGAAACATCTTGTAAATGCTCACCATCAGGTGATACCCGGGACGAAGACGACGACGAGAAAAAGCAATTGAAGATGGACCAAATTTGAACCATTTTTTTTTGTGTGTGTATCAGTGTATGCTTTTGTGTTTGCTGGTTAATGTCGTTTGGTGTATTTATAGAGGCACGAAAAAAGTTTTCAGGGGAAATGCTTCGGGACAAAGGAATTGTTTTAATTTATTTTATTATAACTATAACGTCACTTACCAAGTAATTGTGACTTCCTCGATGCTTCATTTGAGATGAGGTACTTGTAGGTTTCTTAGTAATAATGACGTGCTAATTTATGTCTATTAAATAGCATTCCTTATTTTCAATTTTTTTTTTTGAAAAAGATTGTATATCTAGCTATTATAGGTTCCTTAAAGATGATGACTCGTTCACGTCTCTAAATTCGTTTTTGTTTTAATTTTTCAAATATTTTGCAAGTATCTCTAGCTATTTTGGTGGTAATTAATAAAGGATAGGATCGCTGTGTTGATTGAAACCATAATAGCATGTATCGAGGAGACCAAGTGGATGCAACCTAGGAGAAAACTACTTTTGATATACGTATAATATGTAAACATGGTGATTAATAAAATTCAACATTTCCAAAAAACATGTTTTGAGGAAAATAAGTGTATATCTATCTATCAGTCTTCATCTCTTTGGCGATAATTATTACTAGTCTATGTATTGAATTATAACAGGATGAATTATCCAATATATTGAATCAAGTAGTCTACATTATGGTTTACTTAAAAATTTCTAACAAATATTTAAATATTTAACAGTGATTACTGTGTTAACGGGCCTGCCTAATATATTGGCTAATTGTTTTATTTCGATGGCGTATCTCAGTTAATAGCACACGTTAGTGATTTATGACTGATATTGGAATCAAATTACTACGGTAGGAATTACCAACTGAAGCTTTTACTTGTTGCGGAAATAGATCTCTTATTTTGCACCTCCCATTCAGTGGACTCTATTGATCAATTTCACTATGTATACTTTCTTTTCTGACATAAATTTTTCGTTATACTGGAAAGTAATGAAAAAATGGAAAGAAAAAAAAAATCAATCAAATTCAATTGTTTGTTTCCGTATAGCATACTAAGAACAGAACTTGAAGTTGCATAAACAAAACGCCACTCCAGACGCATTTGTTAAAATATATTCGTACCACTCACCACCTTTTAAACTTTATTGAGTCTGATTAGGAAAATTATATTTTAGCAAACTAATGACAAACATTTTTTTCTAAAACTCGAGATTTAATGATTGTTGAATTTCATTCGAATCAATGAGGGAATAAAATAAACTACAAGAGTCTCGTCACGTTGCAATGTAGAAACACAAATCTTTTTTATAGGTAGAATCATTTTACTCCTCTCACTTCAGCTAGATACTTTGCAATTTTTGTACTTTTCAGCACAAAAATACTTTTCAGCGAGATGATTAGATGAATTAATATACTGTATTACAATTAAACCAGATTGGAACCTGGCCAGTATTTCTTTCTTTTCTCTATTTGATCGAACTAGTACGTGACCCCAATGTTTTAATTAAACATTGTATCCTCATAAACCTAATCTAACCGTCGTCGGTTACCTAAAAAAAATAAATCACACTGTCCAAATTTTTGTATGAAAATGACATGAATGACCTGAAGTTAGCATAGTTCAAAAAAAAAATGCTGTTTGACTAACGATCAAAACATAAATCAAAATAATTGTTACAAACCATCAACTTCCTAGTTTTCCTTAAATTAGTTTCAATTCAAATATTCCTTTTAGTTTGATTTGAAATATAGGGTGAATACTGAATAAGGTCATTTTTAAGATCTATATTAAGTTACCTATTTGCTACATATAAAAATTTTTCTCTCTCTCTTAAAATAGAGGATTTTTTTAAATAGTGCTAATGTTCATGTTTTTTGGGTAAAATATATCAAAAAAATATTTTTCGGGTATGGTATACACATGACAAAAAATTTCAATTTTTTTTTATTGCCAAGACACAAAAAAATAATATTCATTTTACCTAGAAATGAGAATTTTTTTTATCAATACACATGATTTTTTTCGTTTAAAGGATAAACACGGCTTAAAAATCTAGAAGAGACAAAAATCCTTGAGAAAGGAAGAGGAAAGAGAAAGGAAGATGCCGCTCAAGACAGAGGACGCCACCGTTTCGTCCTTCGACGAGGCCTTCCAGAAGTTGAGGGCCGAGGCGCCTCACCACAAGGCCAACTTTATCCTCTTCTTAGCAGATAAGGAGCCTTCCACCAATCTCAGCTGGTGCCCCGGTACTTACTTATTTTTATTACTATATTACCCCCCAAAGCACAAGTCTTTTTATGGTGGTTTCGCTTTGTGGGTGTGTCTATTGTTGTTGATTTCGCTTGATGGGTTGCTTTCAATTGTTGGAATGGTTTGAAGATTTTGAAGTTTAGGTTTGGGAGGATCTTTTAGTTAATTAGCATGAGGGCTTTTGTTGGAAAAGAAGTGATTTTCATTGAACATGGAGAGGCATTGTGGTGTGTGGTTTGTCTGAAGAACATGTGAGACTACATGTAGATTGTCAGTATGATGTTGGGTCGGAAGAAGAGAAATGGGATAGTTCCTGCTTGGAGAGGAGATTGAGTCTGGATCGAGAACGGGATATGGGAAATTTTGGGGGTCCACTATGGTATTTGGTGGCTAGGAAGAATGTGTTTTCCGGTTATGGATGGTGAATTGGATACATTTGCCAAGAAATGTGTTACCGAACTGTGGCGTCTATTTGATTATGTGTTTCCGAATTTTGTTCTGAAAGGAGAGATTGACTTGTTGATGCTTTGAGAGAGAGAGAGAGAGAGAGAGAGATGAGATTGGCTGAGCTTGTAGGGGGAATGCCAAAGCCTTGTTCTTGTAGTGAAGCTGAACTCGCTGTTTTTCATTTGCTTCCTCCTGCAGTTTGCTTTCTATCGTTTAGAGTAAGCAATGCGTGGTCCATTACGATTTCTTATCCTGTTATGTCTTGTGATTACTCAGATTGTGTGAGAGCCGAACCTGTGATTTACAAGAAGCTTGAATCATCACCAGACGACATAGCGCTCCTGAAAGCTTATGTTGGCGATAGGCCAACTTGGAGGACCCCTGCACATCCATGGAGAGTTGACCCACGGTTCAAGCTCACTGGAGTTCCTACTCTCATCCGCTGGGAGAATGATGCCGTAAAAGGTCGTCTCGAGGACCATGAGGCCCATCTGGAGCACAAAATCAATGCCCTCCTCTCTTGAAAAACATATTGGTGGCCTTTAAGCTATCTTCAGTCTGTACCTGACAATCTTGTTTTATTCTCTAAATAATATGCAATTCAGAAAAGCTAATAAGTGTCTTAGTGGTTCTTTTACTTCATAGACCAAGAAGGTATATGCTGGTAATCAAAACTGCAGTTATTTTCCAGTGCTGACTATTTTATTTTCTCCTGCAACTCATAATTCCACTGATTTTGAGTAGGCCAATTACTTGGCATATTCTAGCTCTTCTTTGTTCCATCTCATCGTAGATGTTTAAAGATGATCTGACCACAGGGCAATTGGGCAAGGTTCAAGCTAACGTAGCAAGCAATTCTATAACCGATGGAAAAAAGTAGGGAACCTGAACATCATTTCTTTTATTTTCAAAACTTTGATAGCTACATAAGGCATCTGGATTAAGTGCTAATTACATTAAGGTAGACCTGTTCTATATATTAAACTATTCAAGACACCATCTTGGCATATAGTACGCCCTCTTAACTTGTTTTGATGTTGCTGCTACACCATATGCTACATTTCCAGCTTCGGTTTGGTCAATATCTTCAATCATCGTCTCTTTTTGTGCCTGGCAACTCGCTGTATAGAATAGATTTCGTGGCTTCATCGTTGATCTTCGAGTTTGTAGTAGTCAATGTCAATTTGACATCACCATAAGCTTGATCTTACTGTACATCAGTAAGTCCATGACTCTTCAAAACCTTCAATATAGAAAGGATCACATCAGATTGAAAAAAGATGAACAAATAACAAGCTGCAACGATTATGTAAAGCTTGTACATGTCCATCAAGCATAACATGCAGCATAACTTGGCTACCAAAAGCTGTAGTTCTGCTTAAAAGCATACCAATACTTCGTAGAACATCCGAGCACATAACTTCGTCGTTCTTCCCTCCAAGATCTGGCTTAGACTAAGACCGTCGTATGACGAAGCATCAACCGTTGCAGCACTAGGAGAGCTTTTTTGTAAATACTTAAGCGACAGCCCTACATTATCCAATCCAAAGGGATATCAGAAGCTATTGAAGGGATCAATAAGAATCCATGTTCCTTGCACTAATGCAATGTGTACTTTGTTCTTCCGGACTGGGGGTCGGCACCTTGACTACCTTCTGACCCTGTAATGCAGAGTGATTTTGATGCCAGACGAGGGTTTACCGACCACTTGCGTAAATAGAGGTTTTTGTTGGTTACTTTAGCAGAAAAAATAGCTTACCTGGTGGTGATCACGACATATTAGGAACAGCCATCATCATATATTTCATATGAAGGCACAGTTGGTATACAAGAGAATATTAGATGTAAAATACGAGCTTACTTCTTCGGGAGTGTTGGAAAGCCTGTGATCCAACGACATTCCAGCAATTCCTGACTCTGTATTAAATGTCCTAGTGTATGCAGAAGTGAAGTCTGGCTAATTGTCGTCCTTCTATGAGCTGTCGTGGCTAGTCCGGGACTGTCACTTCGAGCAGGACTGAAGTTCTCTGTTCTGTATGGAGAGGGATTTCTGGGAGAAGGCATTCTAGGTGAAGGCAAGAGATCACACAAAAAAGCTATGCTGCCGGAGGTTTCGGCTGCCATAGGTTTCGGTTGAGGCATTTCACAATGTCAACAATAGAGACAAATTGGAAAAAACTTCGGTACAACAGCCTGTGAATGCCTTCGTGACCTCTGCAGACACAGTGAATGACCTAAAACGTGTCTTAAAATAGATTGGCAATAATGGCTTTTGCATAGCTAAGGATTGTCCTTGGATAAGGAGAATATCAGTAACACAAAATTCTTCCAAAATGAAAATTTTTTAATATCTCTTGTTTAAATTAATTTTTTTGAAATTACATGTCTTTTTTCTAATACTACTTTTAGAACTGTTGATTCAACAAAATACAGTCATCAAAAGTCATGATTTTTTTGAGTTTTACTCCTGATGGTGAGCGGGTGGATGAGAAAAATATTTTTGTTTATATCATGATCGCCCCTGTGGTTGCTGTGATTTTTGACAGAGACAAATTTTAAAACTACAAGAGCGAGTAATCCATTATAATTATATGTACATTGGTTAAATAATACTCTTTTGATATTTCTTATTTTGATACTTTTTTTCCAATTTTGCTCGTAGGACATTTATATGGGTGGAAAGTCGTTTGCTAATATAGCTATGCATGCTGTCTCAGTGTATGGTTAGATGTTCATAAAAATGGTATCCCGTTCTGGCTTATCAAGAATTCATATGGAATGACATGGGGCGATAAAGGTTTTGGGAAGATGCTTAGGCAATGTAGTACATCGACCAACTCATCTCTGTTTATTACTATTTTTGTCCCACTGGGTGAAGATCATCTCTTGAACAGAGATGAGTTGGTCGACACACCACATTGACTAAGCATCTTCCCAAAACCTTTGTCGCCCCATGTCGTTCCATATGAATTCTTGGTAAGCTAGAATGTGATACCATTTTCATCAATGCCCCAACCATACACTAAGATAGAATGCATAATAATTAACCAACGACTTTTTACCCATATAAATATCCTACAAACAAAATTGAAACAAAAAAATATCAAGATAATAAATATCAAAATAATACTATTTAACCAATATATATACAATTATAATGGATTATCCCGCTCTTGTAGTTTTGAAATTTGTTTGTGTCAAAAATCATAGCAAGCACAGAGATGATCCTGATACAATCAAAAAGATTTTTCTCATCCAGCCACTCACTATCAAGAGGAAGACTCCAAAAATCATGAATCTTGATAACTACATATCGCTGAATCAACAATTCTAAAAGTAGAATTAGAAAAAGGACATGTAATTTCAAAAAAATATATTATTAATTTAAACAAAAGTATTGAAAACATACTTTTTCATTTTGGGAGAATTTTGGATAACAAATATTCTCTTCAACCAAGAACAATTCTTAACTCTGCAAAGTCCATTATCGACAATCCATTTGAAGACACATTTTAGGTCGAAGACATTCACAAGCTACTATACCAAAGCTTCTTCCAATTTATCTCTATTGTTGACATTGTGAAATGCCTCAACACAATGAGCAACCGAAAGTGCCCAACATAATCATGCACAAAAATTTATGATTAGTAGTAATTAAATTAGTAAATTAAATAACGTATTATTGATAAGATAAAAGTTCAACTTACTGCTTCCTTTTTTATTCATGACTTTACTAGCCATGACGCCTTCGGTACTCAAATCAAATTCTTCGCTATAAATGACTTGGAGATCCTGTATTCATTAATATAAAAAATGAATGAATATTTTTCATTAATTATGAATATCCAAAAATAAAGCTTTTGTGCTGATTAATAATGAATAATATGAAACAATTACCAGAGGAGGCTTGTGCCTATATTTCAATAAATGTGAGGCAGCAGGTTCCACTGAAGTATCTTTCTTTTCCTTCCCCTTTCGAACATTCTGGAAAAGAAAAGATACAACATTGGCAACATAATTCCAGTAAGAATGTTATGTGCACCGAACCACAAAGGGAGTTAGTTCGTCGGATTCGTTGGATTCATTTCGGTCTCTTGAATTACCTTCATGAATGCATTTAATTTAACACATTAATCCAGATTGTACCCCTTAGTATTCTAGTTCTATATAAGGGGAATCGACTCCTTTAAACAGAAATGAATGAAAAATGAAATAAAAGTATCTTTCTCCTCTATCTTCTATCTATCCTGAACTTATTCTTTAATTCTATCCTTGATCTTATCTATATTCTCTATTTCTTCTATTCTACCCTAAGTTCTATCCTTCCTTGAACTCTTTTCTATCAAGTTTGTTACGAATCCTATCAGGTTACCTAACAAAGAACTTTTTAAATTAAAGAAAAGATAGAACATTGGCAACATAAATCCAGATAAGAAACAATGTCAACCTTCCTGCTCAGCTGCTCTTGTTGCCAGCACCAATACCTACACTCCCAAGTCCTAGCAAGCAAAATGTTTTAAAGTTAGTAACCTGAGCATTTAAAACGAACAGCTATTAGACTATTAAAACGACATTATAAAAAATAAAGAACCAATTATGATACCTATTTCATTTTCAGAATGAGATTCCTTCTCAACATTGCTTCCAACTATTATAGCTGAACTCATACTTAAAACTTCCAAGTAACCTGCGACTATATACGAAAATATTAGCCATATGATAATTAAGCCAATAAACAACCAAGATGTACAAGAACATGAGCCAGAAAAAGACAACACAAGCCGTACCTCCTGCTCAAAAACCAAAAGGGACAGAAAGTTAAAAAAGTATTAGTGCTTGGACATGAAAATATGATACTAATCTAGTAGAAATTTAATTAAACAAAAAACAAGTAAATCAAACCAGGCCAGCTTCAAAGAAAGACACGAAGCAAGGAGAACAAAACCTCCGACACAAAATTTGCAGAACAGGCAACATAACAAACATTTAAACAACCAATAAATAAATAAATCCATACAAACATACAAGGAACACTAACTAGCAAAGAAAGCAGCAAAAAGGGCAAACTAGGGTTAGACCATTGTTTTAGAAAACTTGGTCCGACCGTGAATCGTTTGTTTAACGGAACGGACCGTTCATAGGGGTAAAAAACTGGCCGATTTTTAAAGAACCCGTTAAAAATTTCGCTCCTTTTCCGGTCTGACCGGCCGATTTTCGTTCGCGTGCTGACCGAAAAACTTCGGTTCGGCCGAAACTTTCAAAAAGGACCAATCTTTATGCCGAAAAGTGAAGGAAAAAAAACCATTTCAACCATTTTTTCTATGCCAGGTAAACGGAAACGAAGATAGAGAAGAAGAAACAGAAAAGGAACACCTCAACGAAAATGAGGAGAATCAAAGGAGGATAACGGCCGGAAGAGATGGAGAGAAGGTTGCTGGAGGTTGAGTGAAGTAGACGGCGCCGGAGGTGGAGCAGTTGGAGGGCGGCCGGAGATGAGTATGGAAGGTAAGAAAGAAAATATAGAAAAGAAGATAAAGGAAGAAAAAAAAATAGACGAAGAAGAAGACGACAAACGGGAGAAGGGTTTTCGGAAAGAGAAAATGTGGACTCCCGGAAGAGAGTGAAAAAGAAGAATATTTACTTTTGAAAGAAAAAAACTAATGTGGAAAAAAAAGAATCGACTTTCCGCCTGGTTAAAAAACAGAACTCGCAGTAAGCAGCCCAATAAATTTCTTGTCATTTTCAAATAATAAAATACAAAATTAACCGCACATGCCAACTGTTAAACAATATAGGTGCATATGAAAATACTCAAAATGCATCTAGCAGAGAATAAGAATTGAAGATTATCCGTATAAAAGACAATAAATGATAAAAGGACCGGTTTGACAAATGCATCTGTCCGAGCATCATCGGGTTGTACTAAGCCAGGACAATTTCTAGCGCAAACCAGACATCGATTAAAGGAAGGGGATTAAGACCACCCGCAGCGGGTGGTTCCCGCGCCCCGGGCGTGCCACGTGGCAGCCCGTGATTGGGCGCGGGACTGTGCTCGGGGCGCCCCTGGTGTCAGTCGGGGCGCGTCTCGCCCCGACAGGGGCGCCCCGCCCCGGGCAACGTGGCCCCTTCTGATTGGGCCACGTCGCCCGGGATAATAAATTTTTTTTTTTATTTTTTTTTAAAATCGAAAAAAATTAAAAAAAATCGGAAAAATTAGGAAAAAAATTCTAAAAATTCTTTTTACTGTTTTTGACTTTTTTGTGCAATTAAATATTTTTTATTGTTTTTTGGTAATTTTATACAATTTTTTGAATCCAAATAACGGGACTTTTCGGATGAAAAAAAATGTGTGTGGTCCAAATTTGATGTAAAAATTGTGTGGTCCAAATTTGATGTAAAATTCTATAAATTACTACTACCTTCTTCATAAATTTTCACACCAAAATTTCTTATCTTTCTTATCTTTCAACACAATCTACATATTTTTCATTATGGCCGAGTCAATGTTAGAGATGGTAGATGAGCATTTTCGAGATGGGAAGCTCCGTGAAGCCTACGATATGTCCATTATGACATGGCATATGGACCCATACAATGAGAGGTTCAAACACTACCATGCCACATTCCGCATCTTACTTGTTGCCGAAGATTACGATAAGGTGCCCAACGCGTACAAGATCCTTGATCTCCCCAACTTCGCAAGCCCGGACACTTTTGCGCATTCTTTTTGTCGTATTGGAAAGTTCGTCGCCCCCGAGAATATCAAATCAGCAATTACTGAGAAAGCGTACAAGTTAGTCGTGGACGCTTTCGAGCTCCTCTTAGATGATGATAAGAGAATGCGGTTGAACTTGTACATTAGTTTGGGATTAATGTAAGAACTAAGCAATTTATGTTTTTTTAAATGTAATTTAATATATTTTGATGTAATCAATTTCAGTTTTTAAATTTATGTAATTGTTTCCAAGTTCGCATGTAATATTTTTCGAATTTTATAAAATTTCTGTTTCGCAAAATGTGGCAATTCGAAATTAAATTTAGCATTTTCGAAGTTACGCAAAAAAATACTCGAGTCTGATACAATTAGCTGAATTTTAAAAAAGCTGAGCTGAGAAAAAAGCTGACGTGGCGCCCAGGGCGTGGCACTGTAGCAGGGGCACCACTGTGGGCTGAAAACTGAGAACAGGGGCGCGGCTGACGTGGCGCCCAGGGCGCGCACTGTAGCGGGGGCATCAATGCGGATGGTCTAAAAATTTGAAACAAAATTATGGATAGACAATATCTTTTGCAATGCTCTTCCTCCATCTTTTTTATAACTAAAAAAATTAGAGAAAGTGGCGAAGTTGAAGAATAGAGGGGATGGTTAAGGTTCTAAAGAATGAGGAAGCAAGGAAGGTGTATTTATATAAATAAATAAATGTGGTGGGTTTATTGAAATTTTACATTAGGCTAAAGTTTACGTGCATTGGTCAAATTTTTTTATTTGAGATCCTATTCTAATCCTATTTTATTACAACATATGTTCAAGCCAATGTTTGAACCTTGGACCTCCACCAACGTAACACCTTCTTATACCGCTATGCTACAAGCCCTTTGGTTACGTGCATTGGTCACATCAAACAAAAGTCTACATGCATTGGTGTTTATTAGCAGCTATTGGTTTGCACTCAGACATGTTATGTGTAACGCAGATAATATTGCTTTTTGGGTAGAATAAAATAATGTTTGCTTTAGAAAACCTTTTTAAAGCATTAAAAAACTGACGATAACATATACGTGGGAAATTAATTGGTTTAATAAATGTAACGATGATTTTATAATCCAAAATCTGGTTAGATAGTAAATTAAGATCGGAGATTATGCCGCTGACATACTATTAAATTAGAAATTTGCAATACGAGGATATAATTTCACGTCGAGATCATAACTAACTAACTAACTTCAATTGGTAGTCATATTCCGCATATCATTGTATTATGTTTGATGTATTTTATTTGGTAACTAAGCTGAGGTATTTTTGGTACCAATGTTGTAATTATTTTGTGTTGATTTCAATGATGATGAATGAAATTTACTTATAAAAATATTGAAGATTGAACACTCATCATCAATAGAGGGAGAAGGAGAAGTAATAAAGATGACTCCTTCTCAAGATAAGCAAGCGCGGGAGCATTTAAAGAAAAAAGGGCCAGCTACTGTACATGATGTTAATATGTTCTGGGCCCAAAGATTTAAAATAAGTTGGCCCATCAGAAAGCCCGAGCTTAAAGAAAGGAAGGAATGTATGTCTCCTTCAGTGGTAACCAAAGAAACTCTCCCACGCGCCAAGCACAAGGAGGATCCATCCAGAGAAATAGGATCCAATGATTGGTGACGCACGATCCGAGGGCACGTCACCAGAGGAATCTTTTTCCCTTTTATCTTTTACGAGGTCGTTAGTTGTTAGTAGATATTATTCCCTTTTTTTATTCCTTTTGTAAGTAGTATAAATATAGTAGGCTGAAATCTAAGTTTCTTAAGTTAGTGAAAATTTAAATCACTCTCTTCAACCTTCTTCTTTCTCCATAGCTCGAAGTTTATTTTTCTTTTTATGGTATCAGAGCTAACGTAAGCTATAGCTTCCATACCTTGTGATCATGGCAGAGGAAATCAACACGTCCACTGCTGTATCAGCAGAGAATCCATCTCTGTGTTTTTCTGGTGGTGACTTCACCAATCCATACTATGTCCATCCTGGAAAAATCCTGGCCGAAGTGCTAGTTAGCACTCCATTGAATGAAAAGAACTATCATTCATGGGCTCGTGCTGTGAGCCAATCCTTAGAGTCGAAGAACAAGCTCTCGTTTGTAGATCGCTCCATTCATGTACCAGCAAAGATGGACCAGTTGTACGTGCCATGAAAGAGGTGCAATACACTCGTTATCCGCTGGCTGCTTCGTTCTATCGAGACAGAGCTCGGAGAGAGCTTGCTTTGGTACGACATTACAGCAGATATGTGGGACCATCTAAAGGAACGCTTTGGCAAGGGAGATCTGGTGAAGGTAACAACTCTTAAGAGACAAATATCCAACTTCTGTCAAGGTATTCTCTCTGTGAATGAGTATTTTACCAGATACAAGTCTTTGTGGGATCAATTACTTTAGTTTAGACCAATACCTATTTGTGAGTGTGTAACTGATACACGAGATCCTTGCAATGCTACCATCTTGGCTGCTGAACAATGAGATCAGGACTACATTATAGGCTTTCTCACTGGTTTAAACAAAAATTTTGAGCATGTCAGAACTCAAATCTTAATGTTAGAACCATTGCCTAGTATGAGTCGTGTAATGTATCTAGTGACATAACATGAGAGACAGTCAATTGTAGTGCCTCATGCTGCACGAAACATGGAAAGTCCTACTGCTGTGCTTGCTATAGGGTCCTCTGCAGGGAAAAAGTTTGCTTCCAAGAGACCTGTATGCACTTATTATCATAAGGAAGGTCACACTATTGAGAAGTGTTTTAAACTTCATGGATTTCCACCTGGATCCAAGCCCAAGAACAAGTTTAATCAAGTTGCAGCGGTGACCACAACAAAGTCCATTGAAGGGAAAGGACAATATGGTTTTAGTGCTGAGCAAGTGCATGGTCTCATGGCGATGATGTGCTAGAGTTTCTCAGAACTTTGCAGACTTTAAAGCTTCAACTGGAGGTGAAGCTACAAGCTCAGGTTTATCAGGAAATCAGAACCATCAGGTGGCCAATCTTCTTGATTCTAAGACACTTCCTACAGCTACAGGTATACACTCGATCTGTACTCTACGAGAGGTTGCCAGGGTTGAACTCACTTGTGATTATTGGATCCTGGATTCTGGAGCTTCTACACATGTAGCTTGTAGCAAAGATTACCTTGTTGATTATAGGGAAGTGCAGGATGTGTTCATTACGTTGCCAAATGGTGGGAAAATTGCAGCTTCTCATATTGGAATTGTAGTTCTGTCACAGCACTTGGTCTTATCTGATGTTTTGTTGGTGCCAGATTTTACTTTTAACCTGATCTCGATATCTCAGATGGCTAATGATTTGTCTATATCATTGACTTTCACCTCTAATTGTTGCCATATACAAGACCTTGCTACACGGAAGAGGATTAGAATTGCTAAGAATAGGAATGGTCTATATTACCTGCATACAAACCCAACAAATAAGCCTAACCTCACAGCTACAACTGGTATCACCAAGTATCTGCATAGTGATAAAGATCTTTGGCACTTCAGATTAGGTCATTTGCCTAGCTCTAAGTTACTCATTTTGAGAGAAACATGTCCTGAAGTATCTCATGTTTTCAAAACACCATGTGATAGTTGTCATTATGCTAAGTTTAAGAGATTATCTTTTCCTCTGAGCATGAAAATTGCAGCAGAATCTTTTGATTTAATTCAGGTTGATGTCTGGGGACCATACTCAGTTCCATCCTATGATGGCTTTTCAATTATTTTCTCACAATCATTGATGATCACTCCAGAAACATATGGGTGCATCTTTTAAAACACAAAAGTGATGTGAAGGATTGTCTTCAAAATTTCTTTCATTTGGTGTAAACACAATTTGAAACTCGAATTAAGAGGATCAGATCCGATCAAGGCACTGAATTTCTACTGCATTCTTTCTTTGCCAATAATGGCATCATTCATGAAACAACTTATCCATATACTCCACAACAAAATGGCCGAGTTGAAAGGAAATATCAGTACATTTTAAATGTAGCTCGGGCCATCAAGTTTTATGCTAATTTGCCAGTTTCTTTTTGGAGTGCATGCATCAATCACGTTGTATACCTTATCAACTTGACTCCATCTAGTGTTTTATCTCATAAGACTCCATACGAAGCATTACATCATCAACCTCCAACATTATCCCATCTTCGTGTCTTTGGATATCTGTGTTATGCAGTGGTGCTTCCTCGTCCAAGAAAATTTAATTCGAGGGCTCGCAAATGCATATTTTTAGGCTACGTCAATGGCATGAAAGGTTTTAAAGTCTATAATCTAGAGAATCAATCAACCTTTGTGTCAAGAGATGTTCTGTTTTATGAACATATTTTTCCTTTCAAAGACATCGCATATCACACTGCATTGGACTCCTCACTCACTACACTTGATCCTGATAATTCACATCGGATGCCTAGCAAAGTTTCTCCTCTTTGCTTTGATGACGCTACAACTACACAGCCTCTTTTTCTTAGTGATTCTTATCCTCGGATGCCTAGCAGAGATATCCCACTCTGCTTTGATAAGTCCAGTCCTATACATTCTCACATTCCCGATAGATCATCTCCTCGGATGCCTAGTAGAGACACCCCACTCTGCTTTGATGAACCTACCACCACAGATCCTCCTTCTCCTCGTAGATCCACCAGACCAACACATCCACCTACATACCTCAGATATTACGAACATGACACAGTACCTTCTCAGCGAATCCAATCCCACTATCTGGTTATTGAGGCTTCTGAAAGAGGTACCATTCCACACCTCCTGTCTGCAGTTCTGACCAATGATAATTTTGGTGCTTCTCACAAGAAATTCATAGTGTCACTTGATGAGATCAAGGAACCTGCTAACTTTGCAGAAGCTGATCAATTTCCTTGTTGGAGAGAAGCAATGAAAAATGAGCTGGAGGCTTTATATCAAAATAATACTTGGGAACTGGTAGATTTGCCAGTAGGAAAGAAACTAATCGGCTGTAGATGGGTGTATAAGGTGAAATGCCATTCAAATAGAACAGTTGAAAGGTTCAAAGCTCGGTTGGTCGCAAAAGGATATACACAGGCACTAGGGATTGATTATCTTAAAACCTTCTCTCCTATTGTAAAGTTAACATCTGTG
This sequence comes from Hypericum perforatum, assembly GCA_012979155.1. Lineage (NCBI taxonomy): Eukaryota > Viridiplantae > Streptophyta > Magnoliopsida > Malpighiales > Hypericaceae > Hypericum > Hypericum perforatum. The sequence goes on along the minus strand of SOPF01029054.1, from coordinate 71,987 downwards.
CGCCTTGTTCTTGCAATTGCAGCAGCTAAGGCTTGGCATTTGGAGCAGCTCGATGTGAACAATGCATTTCTTCATGGGGAATTAAGTGAGGAAGTTTATATGGAGTTGCCTCCATGAATCTCATATTCCAAAGGGAAGGTTTGCAAGCTCAACAAGTCCCTCTATGGTCTCAAACAAGCAAGTAGACAGTGATTTCAAAAATTAACATCCTTATTATTAGCTTTTGGTTTTATAGAGGCTAGATCAGATCATTCTATGTTTATCTTAACATGGCAAGGGTTTATGATCTGTTTGTTGGTGTATGTGGATGACATTATTTTGGCAAGAAATGATATGGATCAGATCAAACGAGTCAAGACTTTTTTGAATGATCAGCTCAAGATAAAAGATCTTGGTCGTTTGAAGTTTTTCTTAGGACTTGAGGTGGTACGAACCAAGGAAGGCATTCACCTTTGTCAAAGGAAGTATGCTGTCAAAATATTAAAGGAGACTGGATTCGAAAATTGCAGGATGATGTGAAATCCAATGGTCCATAATCTGCAGTTATCTAAGGATGCAAAATCTTGCAATTCACCTGCTCTCGAGGATGCTACTACATACATACAAATCATAGGCAAGTTGTTGTATCTCACCAACACTCGCCCTGACTTATGCTATGCTGTTCATCAGCTAAGTCAATTTCTTACAAATCCTCTCGTGATCCATAACAAAGCTATGCATCGTGTCCTTCATTATGTTAAGAGATTTCCAGGTCTTGGTTTGTTCTTTCCATCTTCCTCAGAGGTCAAGTTATCTGGCTTCTGTGATGTGAGCTGGGATTGCTGTATTGATTCCAGAAGATCAACAACTGGATACTATGTGTTTATGGGAAATTCTCTAATCTGTTGGAAATCAAAGAAGCAATCCACAGTCTCGAGAAGTACCTCTGAAGCCGAATACAGAGCTATGGTGTCTTTAAGCTGCGAAATTCAGTGGTTGACTTATGTCCTTGATGATCTTGCCATCAAGTATCCAATGCATGCAGCTGTCTTTTACGATAATAAATCAGCAATTCACATCGCTGAGAATCCAGTCTTTCACGAACGAACCAAACATATCGAGATTGATTGTCACTTGGTTCGAGAGAAGATCACCAATGGACTTATTGGATTGTTTCATGTGCCGCCGATCTTCAGTTAGCAGATATATTGACAAAGCCGCTAGCTCCGTCTCTGATTTACACCTTTGTTGTCAAGCTGGGACTGATGAGCATATCCAGTCCAGCTTGCGGGAGCCTATTGAAGATTGAACACTCATCATCAATGGAGGAAGAAGAAGAAGTAATTAAGATGACTCCTTCTTAAGATAAGCAAGCGCGGGAGCATTTAAAAAAAATGGGCCAGCTACTGTACATGATGTTAATATCTTCTGGGCCCAAAGAGTTAAAATAAGTTGGCCATCAGAAAGTCCGAGCTTAGAGAAAGGAATGGATGTCTATCTCCTTGAGTGGTAACTAAAGAAGCTCTCCCACGCGCCAAGCACAAGGAGGATTCATCCAAAGAAATAGGATCCAATGATTGGTGACGCACGATCCGAAGGCACGTCACCAGAGTAATCTTTTCCCATTTTGTCTTTTACGAGGTCGTTAGTTGTTAGTAGATATTATTCCCTTTTTTGATTCCTTTTGTAAGTAGTATAAATGTAGTAGGTTGTAATCTAAGTTTCTTAAGTTAGTGAAAATTTAAATCACTCTCTTCAACCTTCTTCTTTCTCCATAGCTCAAAGTTTATTTTTCTTTTTAAAAAAAATATCACAACTAACTATGTAGTAGCAACCTGCACATTCTTACCTCTTGGTCTCAATATCATTTATAGTCTACCTGCCAATTACTCTAATTTAATTCTATTAAAAACACCTATTTTTTACCATGTCTCTTATTAGAACAAAAATTGGTACAATGATACTTAAATAGATCATTTTATTTTAGAGTAATTATGTCTCCAATTCTTTGCTTTAAAAATACAATGCGTTTGCTAGTTTAGTTTTACAAATAAATATCAAATGATTCACCGAACAATTTATCCACTTGGGCGTAAACAGATGTTATAAACCAAAACCATAAACGTGCTATTATCATGTGTACTTAGGCTGGTGATTATTTTATCTATCCGTCACGTTATAGGTGGTGCAATTGACCACCGTCTTTTTTTTTTTTTTGAGGTTATAGTCATTAACCATTAGTTTATAAGTGTCTTCTAATGAGGGATTTTTTTTATATGACGGTTGTTGGGAGGTCTAAAATCTTAGAGATATGATTAGTTTTGGAAAAAGAGCTCGTACAATATGAAACGTGTTTTATTTCTTTATTTTTGAAACGGAGTTCAGAAAAAACGTTTGCCACAAACTGGTAATTTCATTTGTTTTGGAGAAGGAGCTGATTGGAATGTGTGCGCCAATGGGACAATTATACTGTAGCATCCTTGTTGGATATCTAGAGATCATCATAATAATCTGACATTATAAATGATTATTAAAGTTGTCCGTGGTTTTGATTTTGGACCGAACTATTTTAATGTATTTAAAGTGATTATCAATTTAAAAAAGACAAACAAATCTTATTGTAGTGTCTGTCAATCATAGTTTTAAAAAATGTGATCTGACCAGAGGTCCGACCAGTCAGACCACGTTTCGAGCTCCATTCTGGGTCGTTTTTATATTAAAAAATATACTATGGTTCGATCAGTCAATTTCCGATCAAACCACCAAATCAACAAAAAAACAAACAGTTCGACCAAAAATTTGTGCATATATATTTTTTTCACTCTACAATACTTATTTACCTATATATTTATATATATTTTAAAAAATTACACTAAAATATGAAAGAAAAAATGTCTAGTCTGACTGGCCAGACAACTGGTCAGATTGCTCAACCCAGGGTCGGACCCAAATCTGGGTCAACCTCCGAGTCGTTTTTAAGAACTATGGTGTCAATGAATCAGCAAAGCTCATAAAGTGTGAATCTTAATCATAACTCACTTTCAACCAATTGTCCAATTAATAAAATCACTACTATAACTGGCTTCTTAAAATTATAATAATTTTATTAAAAATGATATTGATAAAATAAAAGAAAAAATTTATTTTAAAAATTATCACATAAGAAATTTATATTTTTTCTCCAAAAATAAAAAAAATGAATAAAAAAAGTAAAAAATACTCTATGTATTCAAATTAACTAAAACTTAACTTATTATATCATTCAAATATTATATTTAATGAAAATATTTTCTTACAACAAGAGATAATGATCACAAAATAGTATTTTGAAATATTTTTAAATTTGTAAAATATAAAAGATATATGTATTTAGTACAAGATATCATTTTAAGCAAAAATTAGGATCAAAGTTTACTTTTAAATTTTTGTGAACAAATATCACTTATCGTAATAGATTGGCTATCAATTTTTTACACTAACCATAATTCAAAATCAATTTTTTTTATCAATTTAAAAAAGTCTATCACTTTAGAAGAAATCACTTTACCGAAATTTTATTGTATATATATTTATGCATAACTTTCTTTATGTGTACTATTTTAACATTTATGCAGGACGCTTGGTAATACTAATTTTTCAATCAAACAAGAATATTTCAACTCAGCTAACTCATTTCAAGTTACCTTTAGCAGCTATTGGTTTGCACTCAGACATGTGGCATGTGTAACGCTGATAATGTTGCTTTTTGGGTAGAACAAAATAATGTTTGCTTTGGAAAACGGAGAAAACCTTTTTAAAACATTAAAAAACTGACGATAATATACATGAGAATAATTGGTTTAATAAATGTAACGATGATTTCATAATCCAAAATCTGGTTACATAGTAAATTAAGATCGGAGATTATGCCGCTGACATATTAAATTAGAAATTTGCAAAAAGAGCTCGTACTATATGAAACGTGTTTTATTTATTTATTTATTTATTATTTTTGAAACGGAGCTCAGAAAAAAGGTTTGCCGCAAACTGGTAAATTTTCATTTGTTTTGGAAAAGGAGCTGATTGGAATGCGTGCGCCAATGGAACAGTTATACTGTAGCATCCCCGTAGGATATCTATAGATCATCATAATAATCTGACATTATAAATGATTATTAAAGTTGTCGTGTTTTTTTTACCAAATTATTTTAATGTATTTAGAGTGATTATCAATTTAAAATAAGGAAAAAGTACAGTTTACTTGTCGGTGGTTTCACTGATTTTGCATTCAGGTCGTGTGATTTTTAATTTTGTAATTTGGTCCCTGTAATTTAAAATATCTTAGATCATACTTATTTCAAGTTATATTTCAAAAAAAAAATACTTATTTCAAGTTACCTTTACCAAAAGCCACCTTAAGTTTCCTTCAAAAGGAGGAGAATAATAACTGCATCACAAAAAATTGAGCAATAATAGTTTGTGTGCGGAGAATTAATATTTATCTTGTGGTTACAAAATATTCTTCTAGGAGACTAGCACTTTCTCTCATAAAATAAGCAAAATGTTGGATGAAAAAAAAAAACTTTTCTTAATCAAGAACAAAGTTTGCATTTAATGGTAAGTTCGAGCATAACTTTCTTCGGTTTGGGGTTTAGGACTGTTCAATACATTTAAATTTTTCTGGGTTTTTAATGTGATATCGAGATATGCGGATTTTTTTAATTTTCGTCTTATATTTTTTTTTTCCAACAAGCCCATGAGATGCATCTTAGTTAATTTCGTGACATAGGGACCACTTTACTCTGTTTGTCCCTCAATTGGCTATGTGGATATCTTGAAAACATTAATCCATTTGGCCGACAAGGAAGTAGAGTAAAGGTCACCATCAACGAAAATCTAGAGTTTATTAGGTTGATATTTGGGCATAGTTTTAAAACCCGGATTTTAGTACGACCCGGATTTTGTCCATTTTCCAGGTCGACTGGTCGGACCGGTCCAACTACTGGTCTGACCAGAATATTTTTCCTTCTATTTTTTGTAATTTTTTAAAATATATATAGATTTTTGTTGAGAGGAGGAGAGAGAAAATAAAAATGAATACGAGTAAAAGATGAAAATGATGTTAGTGTGATTTTAAATCACAATTGTTAAATCGTCTAATTTTTTCATTCATGAAGTATACGGTTTGAATTAAAATCTTTATCATGTAGATTAACTCTATTAAGACCCTTACCCTATCTATCTCTCCCTACAAGTGACAAAACAACCCTCTTATTCTACTCATGATAAAAGGCAAATGCATTTTATAATATGAAACTGCTACTAGACATCCTTGGGGAAAAAAAATATTACTACCGAGTAGTAATAGACTTATATATTTTAATAGAAAATATCCAGGGCATTATTATTTTTGTTTGAATAAATATAACATTAGCTGGCTACTGGTTCAATTGTAGTTGGATAGCTATTTGTAATGGGCTTATAATTGGACATGCCGGTCCACTAATCGAAAGCCCATCAGAACTTAAATTGGCCCACCTCCTGCCTCTCTCGGGTCCCCTCATATATTTAGACAAAAGTCACTCAAACCGGATTCTTTTTCAAGAAGCTGCTATTTTAGAAAGAAAATAAAAGGAGAGAGAGATTGTCGTTTTGAGAATTTAGTTGGAAATTAGGGTTTGGGCGATCATGGGTGAAGCGGTTTACGAGAGTTTTCCGGTGGCGGAGGAGAAGGAAGAGGTTGCGGATGAGGACGATGACGTGGAGTCTGACGTGGAATCTTGCAAATTTAGCGAGTACGAGGACATCCGGGAACTCCCCGACGATTATTTTCCTGACGATGTTTCCATTGAATTCCGGGAATACTGCAAACAGGAGCAGTTGAGCGAGGTAATCCCTTGTTTTACCCTTTTGTAACTTTTATATATAATATATATAATATATATTCTGTAGAATGGGCCATTTTGTTGACTATTTTTTGTTCC